>SNQJ01S0074769.1:27235-52701 GCA_010110895.2 Picea sitchensis | reverse complement strand
ATCAATATTGGTCCCAGACCACATACCCCAGGAGTGCACTGGGGGCCCTAGATCTCGTCTAGGGTCTTGGCCATCCTCCAGGAGAATGGCTCTCGCTGCTGCATGTAAATTTAACAAAATCACCTTTATTTATACTAGACTAGACACATCAAAAATGGTGTCTATTGGCACAACAGGGCTGACCTCAATAACTCAGAATATAATTAATATTTACCAAATTAATTCTCTTTCACTTTATGGTGGGGCTAACCTCTACCCTTTACATCACAATTAGGGTTACAGGTAAATCTAACTCTTAGACAATATAGCAAGGGATTTCACACACCCACTAGTGCTCAGCCACTAGGGACACATCCACCTGTGCTCAGCCACTAGGGGCACATCCACCTGTGCTCAGCCACAGGGACGTCCAACTCAACAGATCTCTATCTCACTGAGTCTCACAGGAGAATCATCTGGACACACACTCACTAGTGCTCAACCACTAAGATCACGTCCACCTGTGCTCAACCACAGGGACGTCCTACTCAACAGATCTCTATCTCACTGAGTCTCATGGGAGAATCATCTGGAGTACCACATCGTCTCAACTCTCTACACAGAGGAGAACAGTAAACCCATCACATGGGCTCCTTCACCCCTCACAGGGGTACACATCGTTTCATCTCAAACGACACACCCATCTCATGGGCACACCCAACTCATGGGCTCTCTCACAGGCCGACTCACTTAGTCTGTGTCCTGGAGGATGTCTCACGCAGCTGTAATCATCAACACTCCCTCTCAGCTAGGGAGGCATTCTCCACCAGGCCAAGTCTCTCACGGAAGTACTCAAACTTCGTCTTGGCAAGCGGTTTGGTGAAGATATCTACAATCTGCTCATGTGTAGGAAGGTATTGCACGTGTACTGCTTTCCTCTGCACCATGTCTCTGACATAATGATATTTTATCTCAATGTGTTTCGATCTATCGTGAAACACAGGGTTCTCAGAGAGCTTCACATAGCTCTGGTTATCACAATAAATAATGGTGGGATCCATCTCATGATCAAATAAATTTGTCAGGAGCTTGTGAAGCCACACTGCTTCACGGATTGCCACACTCAAAACTATATACTCTGCTTCTGCAGTACTCAAAGCCACAGAGCTTTGTTTCCTACTGCACCAAGAAATCATGGCAGACCCGAAGGTAAAACAACAACCGAATGTGCTCTTCCGATCCACTGCGCTCCCTGCTCAATCTGCATTAGCATATCCCTACAAACTCAAGTCTACATTGGAGGCATATCTCAGGCCATATCCAACTGTGCCTCGTAGATATCTCAATACATGCTTCGCTACTATCTAGTGAGTCTGTCTCAGTTGACTCGTGAACTGACTAAGTACATTCACTGCATAGCATATATCAGGTATGTTGTTAACCAGATACATCAGTGATCCAATCAGTTGTCGGTACAAGTGTGGATCAATCTCGCCTGAATCAGTAGAAGCATCATTCATTTTCTTCAAATCCATCACCATCGGTGTAGGCATGGATTTGCACTTTGTCATACCAAACTTCTTCAATATCTCCACTGTATATTTTCCTTAACTCAGAAAAATCTCATCAATCCTTTGCCATACTTCTAGTCCCAAGAAGTAGTGCATCATACCCAGATCTTTCATCTCAAATTAGCATTCAATGCTTGCTTGCATTCAGCAATAAGTCTTTCTGAACCGGTGAGGAATAGGTCATCCACATATAGGACCAAGATTAAGCACTTGTTACCAACAATATGGTAATATAGGTTTGGATCAACAGCACTCTTGCCGAAGCACAAATTCATTAAGAATCCATCCATTTTCTCATACCAAGCACGACATGCTTGCTTTAGTCCATACAGGGCTTTCTTCAACCTGCACACATGAGATTTCTCATTGTGTATCACGAATCCTTTTGGCTGCTCGATATAGACTTCTTCCTCAATCTCACCATTGGGAAAGGTTGTCTTTACATCCATCTGATGTAGTTTCCAACCCATGGATGCAGCTAGTGCAATGATAGTACAGATGGAAGTGTATTGGGCTACTGGAGCAAATGTCTCATTATAGTCAACTTCCTCTACTTGTGAGAATCCTCTAGCTACAAATCTCGCTTTGTATTTCTCGATACTTCCATCAGTTGCATGCTCGATCTTATAGATCCACTTGGAAGTCACTACAGACTTCCCTTCTGGTCTTGGAACAATATCCCATACATCATTCTTCAAGATAGACTGATATCCTTCTGTCATGGCATCTTGCCATACCTACTCACCTGTAGCTTCTCCATGACAAGAAGGCTCAGAACCAATGATGTGGCTCATGGATGAAAGGTAGCTCGAAAATCTCTTTGGTCTCTTGCTCTCTCGGGATGTGCCTTGAGGGGTTGCATGTCCCTCTGCCTCCTACAGAGTCTGTCGAGCCTAGCCAGGCCTTTTATGCCCTACTACAATATCTCTGGGGATATCAACTAGAGCAATTGGATCAGTTGGAACAACTGGATCAATTGGAATAATGTTTGTCTCCCTTTGAACTGCTGAAGGGGGAGAAGATATTGTCTCATTGTCGATCTCCATCTGAGATTCTCTAGATCTTTGAAAGGCTATTTCTTCTTCAAAGATAACATCTCTGCTTATCTCAATCTGTCTCTAACCAAGGATGTAGATCCGATATGCCTTAGAAGATTCACTGTATCCCACAAATGTACCATTTCTCCTTGAAGGGTCTAGCTTGGATCTCTTCTCTTTGGGTACATGGAAATATACTGGGCACCCAAATATCCTGAAGTGTCCAATCTCAGGCTTCACTCCGATGAAGGCTTCTTCGGGAGTTATGTTCTTCAAAATCTAGTGAGGACTCTTGTTCTGAACATATATTGTTGTCATGCATGCTTCTGCCCACAAAGTCATAGGTAGACTCTGATCATGTATCATTACTTTGGTTGCCTCGATGACAGTTTTGTTCTTCCTCTCTGCAACCCCATTTTGCTGAGGGTTGTAAGGAATTGTGTACTCCCTCTTGATCCATGCTTCAATACAGAAATTGTTAAAATCCTTGGAGGTGTATTCTCCTCCATTATCTGATCTTAGTACCTTGATCTTTCTTCCGGTCAGGTTCTAAACCTGAGCTTTGAATTCTTGAAATTTTGCAAGGACTCCATCCTTGTTCTTCAGGAAGCAAATCCAAGTTTTTCGAGAGTGATCATCTATGAAGAGTACATAGTACAAATATCCATTTAGGGAGGCAACAGTCATTGGCCCACACACATCTGAATGTATCAAGTCCAAGATTTCCTTGGATCTATTGTCACTGCCCAAGAAGGACCCTTTAACATTCTTGCCAAGGGAAAAACCTCTGCAAACACCTTTATGCTGAATCTGTATCTCTAGAAGGCATGTTACCATTTTCCCTAGAGCTGGAAGAGCTCTATAATGATTGTGAGCAAGTCTCTTATGCCATATGATGGCGCGACCACTCTCCCACATACCCCGCAGGGTCTCTGCGCCTGACCTCCCAGTCTTTAAGGATCGCTCAGTGTTCCCTTCTGAGCCGAAGCGGCTCCTTGGACTCCCAATGGAATCTCTGTGAAAACCCGATCCACAGGTCCTTAGTTCAACCACACGGCTCTCTGCACTCAACCGTGATCCTCCCCGACTCGGTTTCGGGGTTTCGCCTTTTCTGATGTCGAGAGTTCCTGTCATCTCTAACTTCCGAACTCCGATTAGCCGATGGGCTCCTTTTGGCCTTAGCCCCTCCTGGCTATGCCCTGGTCCATGTGACCGCTTTCCATAAGACCGCAGCCTTATATTCCTTCTCGTCGGGGTTTCGGACTTTCAAGTGCCAAAATGCACTTGTCCTTGGGATCCGCGATCCGCCGAATCCCGACGTGCTCTTTACGCACTAGCTCTCCTGGCTAAGCTCCTGGCCCATATGACCGTTATCCCCGTGACCGCAGTGTTACCTCTCGTCGGGGTTTTTAGCTTCAAAATCCCGATGCGCTCCAATTTTCGTTAGCCCTCTAGGCTAAGCTCGTGGCCCACGTGACCTTTATCTCACAAGACCGCAGCCTTGTCTCCCATCGGGGCTTCGAGCTTTTAAATGCCGCAATGCATTGGCCCACGGGATTCCCGATCCCTCGAATCCCAATTCTCCGATATCCTGACAACTGGCCCCTCAATGGCACTTTCCTCCTTGTCGGGGTTTCGGACTTCGCGATTCCGAATTGCATAAACACCCTGTCACCGAGATTCCCGATATCCCGATGACCCAAATGCCGATAGACGACTTCCTGTCGGGACTTTCCCCGATGGCTCCGATTGCTACCGCGCGTCCTCCTCTGATGGACGGTCCTGGTTAACTCTCGAGATTTCGAGACTTCTGATGTCCCGACTTTCACGACCTCAGGAACTCCGATTTCCCGAATGCCGATATACCAATGTCTACTGTCCAGATCTCTGAAATGGACGATCGTGTGACACGTGTCCTCTCTCTGACGGATGGCCCAGATTTGTGTCGGGGTTTTCAAGGTGGACTTACCCGATCTCCTGTCCACGGGAATGTCGATATTCCGACTCCCGACGCCTCGATCTCCGCCACGTGTCTCCACTAACGGACGGTCCAGATCAGTTCCGGGTAATTTCCCATGGAAATTCTCGATCTCATGTCATCGAGACTTCCGATTTCCCGATTTGTGAAACCCCGATGAGCCAACCCTCCTTTCGGGATTTCTCCTCCTGTTCACGAGCTTAACCCTCGCGCAACTTCTGCAGATCCGACGATTGTCGGGTCTCTGGATCAAGATCCAACGGTCCAGATCCGTTCTTCCTATACGCTTACTCCAGAGGCTAAACTCCGAGCATTTTTACCCGATCCGACGGCTGACGGGTTCTTTGCTCTAGATCTGACGGTGCAGATCGTTCCTTCCTCTGCGCTCCTCCTGACACTCTTTTGGACGTAGGAACCAACAGTCCAGATCTTCTTTTCTCCAGCTGATCTGATGGCGGCTATGCTCCCTCCTGAGCTTCTGCACTTTCTTTCGGTGCTTGGAAGAATTCCAAGTCTCCCAAAGGCCTCAACCTTTGTCTTCTTTCTCCTCTGCGAGCTCCTCAGCTTTAAGCCTCGCTTGCGTTCTCCACGACGTTGTTCCTCCTGAGCTTTGGGTACTTTGAACCCGTCAAAAGATTTTGAAGCTCCTGCACTCCTTGCAGTTACGACTTTGTGTGTAAAAGCACCCGTCCTCCTAAGCTTATCCTTCTTTCGAATCCTTGAAGGATTCTTTGACTTCTGCGCCTCTGCAAAGTCTTTACACACACACGGTGTTGCCTCTCCTGAGCTTCTCAACACTGAGACCCCTAAGGGATTTTGTCTTTCTTCCTTTCTCCCTCAGATGGAGAATATGGATGCCTTCCTGGCTATCCTTCTGCCTCAAGCAACTTCTTGCTGAGCCTGCAGGGTGTTCAGCAACCCTGTGAAGATCCCTCAGTGGACTCTTCTTCAAATCACAGAACTCAAAGAGTTCTCTTCTTCCTGTGCCTGTCTGCACACTGACTCAAATGCCCACCTGGCAGAGTGTCTTTTACACAGAATATTCAGCAGTTTTGTCCTCCTGTGCACCTATGCACCCGCTCAATGCCCACTTGGCAGAGCTCTCAGAATCCTCAGTGATTCTGGTTCTTTCTATCTGAACTCACAGCAGAGTTCTTCTTCAGCACCCTGTGCCTGTGCTCAATGCCCACTTGGCAGAGCTCTCAGAATCCTCAGTGATTCTGGTCCTTCTTCCTGAACTCACAGCAGAGTTCCTTCCTCTGTGCACTCCTTGCACCTGCTCAATGCCCACCTGGCAGAGCTTCACAGAACTCCTCAAAGCTTATGTCTGCAACTGTGTCTTCTCCCACACAGCCTTGCCTCCAAGGTGTTCAGCAACCTTGAGGTCTTTCTCCTGAGTAGTTGACTCCAGTTCTTGTGCCGCAGCACGTCTTTGTCTGAACCCGCAGTATTCAGAAGTGCTTCAGTGCACCGGTATTCAGAGACCGCAGTACTCTGTCATGCCCTCCTGGCATGAAACCACAAAGAACCTCAAACCTGGAAATCAAACACTCTCCTGCAAATGCCTAACATACATCTACAGCGTACATTCATATCATATGAAGAACACTCACAAACATCCACATAACACACAGTAATGCAGGAAAAACTGCTCCTGTTTATATTAAAATGGCAAATGCCTGTTTATACAAGGTGTTCCTGAGCACGGCCTGTAACAAGGTCTCGGCTCTTCTCTTCTGCTCTCTACTCGCAGACTATCACACAACTTACTCAACTTACACAAAATGAGATCCTAAGTCTCTTTTACCTGAGGGGGCTCTTCGAGCTCTTCCCTCCAATCTACCTACCCTATTCAATTACATTGAATGGGCTGTCTAGTCCGCTATCGGATCTAGATCTCAGCCATACAAATATTAATGGCCAATCTACCCTACGCCTGCACAAAGGCACGGCTTCACAGCTCACCAGCTTAAACATTTAATTACATTCAATTCATATTTTAATGAGGACTGCGCCTCTCTTCAACACGCAATTTGAATTCGCTGACATGTTTGGCTGGCTGGCTGGCTGACGTGGAGAGATGCTCCTGCATCACCATAGCTCACTCAAGCTTGTAGTATCATGTAACAGGGCCTGGACTGGTCTGATGGTCAATCTGTATAAGTTGCTTTCTCGAACACCAATTACTTTGGCATAATTTGTATGTGAGTCATTGTGCTATGCAAGAACTTTTCCTTCAGAAAATGTAACCTTGTAGCCTTTGTCTTGTAAGGCAGAAATGGAGACAAGGTTCCTCTTCATCCCAGGTACATATAGTACTTCACTTAGTTGAAGATGCATGTCAGAATCTAGTTGGAAGGTAGAAGTTCCAACCCCTTTTACATTATATCTGGCATCGTCTCCAAGGACAACATGTAGATTGGTCTCTTTCTCAACAAGATGAGTCAGGTGATCTCTAAAACCGGTCATGTGCCTGGAGGCACCACTGTCAATTAGCCAAGTATTATCATTAGTAGGAACTATACCTGAGAGTGTTGAGATAAATAAGAAGGCTTCTTTGATGTCTTCATCTCTCTGAAGTTTTGGCTTCCAGGAACTGTATTTGCTTGATCCATCAAGCTTATCTCCCATCATAGTTCTGTTCATCATATTTTAGATTCTTCACAAACCCTTTCCAACTGGGCTAGAAAACCTAACGACTAAGCTAGGCTAGCAACCTTAGGTTTTGTTGGGCTTATACGGCCAACAATAAGCCTTGAAAGTCAGAAGAACACTAGTGAGCTGAGAAGCTCCTTCAATGAGCTGCAGAAACCCTAATTCTAAAAATTCTGCAGAAAATTGTGAAACCCTAGAAACCCTAGGGCCAAAAATCCAAAATGCTCGAAAATGCAATCTGAAACTTGTTGGAGGTGCGTTGAGGAAGGTTGTACACTCCCATACAATTTTGAGCCCCAACGTCCAAGTTTAAGGTGTTGCAATACCTCAAAAAAGGAGTATCGTATGGATTTTCTGGAAACCCTAGGAGGGTCGTACTGTTCTGCAGAAATGAGCGGATGACTGGTAGATGCTTGTGCAATGGGTTCTTCAAGACTTATGCTCTGAAACCATGTTGAATTTTCATTATGCTAGGCTCAAGCATGAGGTTTAATTAATTTTTAGCATTTACTTGAACCATAGACAAATGCAGCTACACCATGAACAATTGCTGCAATAGCCAAGATCACAAGAAGAAATACCATGCACAAGAACACAAGAAATATCCTAGGAAACCATTATCAACAAGGGAAGAAAACTCAGCAATCCTTTGCTATATTCTCAAGAGAAAGACCTCACACACCATAGACCTAGCACACAAAAGGGTGGTCTCCAAAACCAAGAAGGCTAGCACCCAAGAGAGGTGCGCACTTCAGCCCTAGAACTTGTACTTGCTGAAATTTCCAAAATCACATGTGTGTAGTGTTTCCTCAATGGGGAAATCACCTTTATTTATACTAGACTAGACACATCAAAAATGGTGTCTATTGACACAACAGGACCGACTTCAATAACTCAGAATATAATTAATATTTACCAAATTAATTATCTTTTACATTAATTATCTTTCACTTTATGGTGGGGCCGACCTATACCCTTTACATCACAATTAGGGTTGCAAGTAAATCTAACTCTTAAACAATATAGCAAGGGATCTCACACACCCACTAATGCTCAGCCACTAGGGGCACGTCCACATGTGCTCATCCACAAGGACGTCCAAGTCAACAGATCTCTATCTCACTAAGTCTCACAGGAGAATCATCTGAACACGCACTCACTAGTGCTCAACCACTAGGATGATGTTCACCTGTGCTCAGCCACAAGGACATCCTACTCAACAGATCTCTATCTCATTGAGTCTCACATGAGAATCATCTGGAGTACCACATCGTCTCAACTCTCTATAGAGAGGAGAACAGTAAACCCATCACATGGGCTCATTCACCCCTCACAGGGGTACACATCATTTCATCTCAAACGACACACCCATCTCATGGGCATCTTTCCTACACATGGGCACACGGCGTTCCATCTCCATCTCAGAGAGGAGCGACACACCCATCTCATGGGCACACCCATCTCATGGGCACACCCAACTCATGGGCTCTCTCACAGGCCGACTCACTCAGTCTATGCCGTGGAGGATCTCTCATGCAGTTGTAATCATCAACAATAGTTAACACAATTGTTCCTTGAGATCCATTCAAATTTCTGATTTTACTACACAATTACAAAGTGAAAACTAGCGTGTCCTCATAATATTTGATATATGGTATCGTGTTTCTGTCATGAACTTTCCTAGCAGATTGAGATTCTCTGTCGATAAGAGTTGATAAACTATTTCACTGTAAGTACTCAGAATGTGCAGGCATGTGAGAAACGGACCGAGGTGTCCGTGCAAAACAATCCTACTGTAAACTTTACCTGGAAGGCAATGGTTTCGTGGTAAAAAAAAATCAGCAGATTAGTTTGAAATATTTCAGCAGATTAGTTTACTTGCAAACCCTTGTAACTCCTAGACACAATTCTACTGAAACCTGGTCCAATGTTATGGGTTGCGAGGAAACAACGTGCCAATTAATCAAAACTGACTAAGTTTCACATAAAACTCGCGCGTTGAAATTCAAACCTTAATTTTTCCTTAGCGCTCAGGGTTTAGGGTTTAAACATACCAATGTATTGTCCAGGGTTCCGGCCAGAATGAACTTGCCATTGGGAGAAAAATTGACGAATGAAACTGGGGGGTTCTCGTCATCGATAAGCGTCTTCAAGCAATGGCCGGTAGCAGAATCCCAAATCCTGCAGAGTCCGTCATAACTGCTGGAAACTATCAACGAACCATCCCGGTTGAAGTGAACGGCCGTCACAGGGTCAGAATGGGCCGGCAAAACCTTCAAGCATTTCCCCGTCCTCACATCCCAAATCCTCACTGTTTCGTCAAAGGAGCCGGAAACTATGAGATTCGATTGCGGATTGAAATTAACACAGAAGACATAATTGGTGTGGCCCTTCAATGTTTTGATGCAATCGCCTGTGTGGACGTCCCAGATGCGCAGGGTTTTGTCGTCGGAGGCAGAGCAAACGTAATGGGAATCCGACGACCATGCCATGTCGGAGACGCCCTCGGCGTGGCCTTGGAGCTCCCTCTTCGCACTTCCGTCCCCTGCAGACCATATTCTCACGCTTTTGTCCGCAGAGGCGCTCCCCAGTAATTTCCCATCCGCAGAAAATTTGACGCTTGATACTGCACGCTTGTGTCCTGTTAAAATGTGTTTAAGCTTGTAGGGTTTGAAGCTGTTGCCGGAACCCTGTGCTTCCGAGGCCATTTCCTCCTATCAGTTTGCAATTGGCCGAGTTTCGGTCCTGCACTACCTTGCTTCCTTCCGTCTTCGGATTCATGAAGAAAATGGCTCCGCGTTTTGTTTTCAAAGGTGATAGCTTTATAACTTAATGCATCGCCTGTATAAATATAAATATATATGAAGTACATAAATTACATAATTGAGGGTTGTCGAAGCCTAGTATGTGTTGATATAATTTGAAGATTTTAGTGTGTAGTAATATTGTTGTTTATATATTGAAGCATTTAGAAATTAAGAATTATAGATATGTGAATAAAGATAAAGACTTGAAGAAAAACTTAAACTTTTGGGCCCGATCACAGGAACCCTAACTTGGAGAATGAGGTGACGGATCTTTGCAGGGTCGAGATGGACCAGCAACAGCTCACGGAGAAGGAACCCGAAATGGAAGCGCAGCTAGTCCCCGTAGATGGAGTCTTCGTCGTGCTTCCAGCACCAAGATGGAAGAAACGGTTCATCTCATCGAGAAGGTTAGCGGCCGACGCAGAGGAAACCCTAACGCGGGAACAAACGAGAAAGTGGTTGGTTATGCAACCCCTTCCAGAAGAAGGGTTTCTCAAGGGGACATCGAGAGACACCTCTGTGGCCCTTTTTACATCTATTCTTTCACCCCAGCCGGAGGAAGCAGAACTTCGATGGACGGTCGCAACCGAGGAGGGAGGCTCCAACTCGTTCTCTGGTGAGAGAGAACCAGCGATTTGGGCCCAGATCAATGCTGAGAATAGACTGCGGATGTGGCAAGTGCTAAACCCTAGCTATCGTCGTCGCCTTGATCTAAAGTTCGAAAGCCATTCAACTAGCAGAGACCTCAGGGATCTTCGGCTCTTGGGGGATTCTCCGCCTTCGCTCTGGTATAGGAATCTAGTTAAGAGTAATGCAAGAGCGAGGTTTCATTCTGAATATCGCGGCAAGACTAGCTCCGAGATTACGGTAGGCTTCCCCCTTTTTGTAAAGACCATTGTCGGATCTTGTCTCTGCTTGCAGGCTCAAGACTTAGACTCCGTTTTTTAGCTCAAAACCCAAGTCCACTAGGCTACAGGTACTCCGCCTGGGTTCCAACGACTAATCTTCGAAGGACGACAGCTTGGGGATGGCTCTCTGCTACGGGACTATGGGAATCTAAAAAAAGCAACCATTTCTCTCACTTCTCCTTTGCGTGGAGGAGTGCCTTCAGTCACTCATCCAAGCTCTTACAAGCATGCCGTGAAATCAGGGACTTCTGCTCCTTCGGGGTTCAAGGCTGAAACTTCAAAAGTAAAGGAGCCCTTTGGATCTGCCTTCATTGTGGAGCAGTGCGCAGAACCTCCAACAGCAGAAGTCGAAGATCCCCAAGTCTATGGATATGCCTTTATCTACCAGGCAAAAGCCCTCATTTGTCGCTTCAACGGACTTTGTCCCTCGGTCTGCACTAAGGGAATGGGTTAACAAGACCTGGTCGGCAGGTCATGAGTTGCTATTCTGCTCCAAGGGGTTCTTCATCGTCAACTTCTCCACAGAAGCCGAATGTCAACGCGTGTTATAGCAAGGTCCTTGGTTCTGTGGTAGATCTGGTCTCTCCATGCAGAGATGGTTCCCCGACTTCAATCCACTGACCATGACAGCGATGACTACACCGGTTTGGGTAAGACTACCCAATCTACCCCTGCATTTCTATTCTTCATCTTTTTTACCCACCCTGGGCAATGCGTTGGGTAGATTTATCAAGATAGACACAGACAGGATAGCAAAAGGCTTCATCACTTTCGCCCGCATATGCGTTGAAATTGACCTCAGTCAATGGCTTCCGGATAGGATTCTTATAGATTGGGATGAGGGAGATCCTTTCACGCAGATGGTCGATTATGAGAACACCGCCTTCAGATGTCGCTTCTGTTAGCAAACAAGGCACCTCCAGGCAACTTGTCCTCTATCCCCAATCCCTTCCTCAACCTCTGGAGCACGGAAAAGAGCCAATGGTTGGCAAGGACCAAAATCTCACAAAATTCGCCTAAACCCTTCCTCTGACAACAAGAAACATCACAAAGACGCTCCAACTCCTCTGCCTTCCTCACTGCCTTCGTAGGCCCCAACTTTCGCTCAGCAGCCAACTGTCGACCCAAAACACCAGCCTGCGGCCTCGGCATAAAATCCTAAAGATTCAGAAGTCATGATTCCAACTCCCACAATTAATTCCTTGCACCCACCTCTCAAAAAGGGGGAAACAATGGACACAATCATGATCACAACCCCGCTCCCAGGGACTCAGAAGCGTCTTCATGAATCAGACAACTCAGACAGCTACAAAGAAGCACCCCTAGATTCAGCAGCTCAAGATTATGGCACTTCCTCAGACCATCTGGCTTTGGTGGTAAAAGTTGTTGAGCCTATCAGCTCCTCTGGTTGGATTGATGTTCGTAAGAAAAAAGGTAGAAAGGATCCTCACCGGCCAACACAATGATCCGGCCCTTTCTCCTTATATTGTAATGTTTCATCTTGCTTTGCCCACGCACTCTTTGGGGCTCTCTTTTAGCATAGGCTAGTTTCAAGTGATCCCTTGTTCTCTTTCTGGGGGGTCTTCTCCCATCAGCAAATCGATGTATCACTTTGTGCTTTTTTTCATGGATTGAATAGAAGGATTCTCCCCTTTTTTACTTAAAAAAGGAAAAATAATGTTGTTTATATATAAATATATATGAAGTCCATAAACTTACATTATCGAGGATTGTTCGAGCCTAGTATGTGTTGATATAATTTGAAGATTTTAGTGTGTAGTAATATTTGATATAATTTGAAGATTTTAGTGTGTAGTAATATTGTTGTTGTGTACAAATAAAATTTAGTCATTTTAAATAATTTAGTAAAAACAAAATTTAGTTATTTGAAATAATTTATTAATCATAAATTTAGTCATTTGAAATAATTTAAAGTTATTAAATTTAGTCATTTGAAATAATTCAAAGTTATTAGTGGTATATATGGCATGAATTTTCATTCTTATCAAATATTTTTCGAATTTGGATTATTAATATATTTTTTTCATTTAAGTAAGATAAGTTTTTAACTAATCAAAAACAATTGTATATCATATTTCAAAGTCAAATCTCTAAATATATTTATTAAGAGATTAATAAAACAAATTATATATATATATATATATAGTGTGTGTGTGTGTGTTTTTTTATTGTTAATTAAGACAAGTCATCGGGATGGGAAACCCTAGCTAATAGATTGGTTCTGGTTCTTGAGAGCCAAGACCACGGGTGGATCTGCTCTAGGTAGGGCCTATCATTGCTTGGTTTTTTGAGTGGATATGATGGTTTTCATGGCAAGTGGATCGCATGTGCTTACGAGTTGTAGCTTTAACAACTCTTTATTAACAGGAGGGAGTAGATTGTATGGCGGAGGAAGCGGTGGATTATGGAGACAAGGTGATCAGTAAGGCATATATATTCATTAGTGAAGAGGACTTCGTCAAGCAGCGACAGTACAGGCGCTTAGAAGCTGAGCTGGCTAGTGAGTCGTTTGTTGTGACAGGGGACGTAGATTGGGCCCAGGGCTCCCATTTCACTCCCCTACCTTGGAGGGTTGGCTAGACACTAACTGGGTTGGTATGTTAGGTTATCGTCCAATTTTTCATACCTTGGCATGCGGATGGATTGTCTTTAAATTCAGGACGAAGGAGGATTTAGGGGAAATTTTCAGTCAGGCATGGAACTAGGGGTCATCTGGTTTAGTTTCGAAGGAATGGGAGGCCAATTTTGATCTGGTCAGAGATGTGCTTTCCCCCTCAAAAGTGTGGGCAATTCTCCCCAATTTTTCGTTGGTGTTTTGGCATGAGGCCATTATGGCCTCCATTGGAAATTAGTTAGGGAAATTCATCAGATGTGAGCCTGGGTGGGAGTTAAAAACGGACAGGAAGTGGGCTTGGATTCAGAGCAAAGTTGATCTAAGAGATGCCTTGCTAGATGAAATAGAATTGTTCTACATCGGGTTCTCCTAGACTCAAAGGATAGACTACTGGAGAGTACCTTTTAGGTGCTACGATTGTCATGAAGTGTGTCACTTGTTGGCTCAGTGTCGAAGGCCCCCCTCCTAGTTCCCTTTGTTTAAAAAATCATGGAAAAGGAAGGTTGATGCAGAATTGTTGTTGGTGAGAAGGTGGCGAAAGGGAAAAAGGATATGTGGAAGAGTCCCTCGGTTACCTGGGATTTCAAGCCAAGTGTCTACTCCCCGATCTTCCCTCCAACAATGCTTTCTAGTAAGTCAACTTGTCCTAATTCAAAAGCTCCATCACTTTCAAATGATGATTTGGTAGCCTCTGTGGAAGAGAAGTGCAAGTCCTTGGCCTCTAAAATGGGTTGTTGTTTGTCATCTTCCTGTTACAGAATATTTCCCCTACGGATAGGTGAAACTTCCCTTGGATTACCAGACCCCTATACTAAGACAGAAACACTACAAATGGACACTAACATCCCTTTAAACTCGTTTTAACCAATCAGAAAGAGAGACGGAAAAAGGGCATGATGTACCTTATTTATGAAGTTTGTCCTCACTGCTTCTAATCTGTGATCTTGATCTTCAAACCCCGTGGCACAACCTGATACCTACAAGAGGCAGCAAAGAGAAATGACTACCTCCTACTCTAGTTGATCAGGTAAAACAAATTCATGTACGATAAAGAAACAATAGACAAGCACATGCAAGAATACATAAGCTTGAAGGAAAGAACCCAAAAGAGAATACTTACAGACCATGATTGATGCAGTTGCAGCCTCTCCAAGTTCTTCTCGTGCAACCCCTTGCATGAACGAACTAAGATCAAAATAGTGATGCTTTTCTAATTTATTTCCCCCCTTTCACCATGGAAATGCCTCCAATTTATAGGCTTTGAGAGGCTCAACCACCTTGAGTATTTTTGGAATTCGTAGAGGATATGGCTCCATAGGTTATGATTATTTTCCTTAGATAGAGCCATGGAGTAAGACTCAAAGCAAACAAACCCCAACATTCAGATTTGTCCCTTAGAATAAGGTGGGATTCACCTTGATTCCCTCAACCAATAATGGCGCCCCCTTAAAGCTAGAGACAGGGCGCCATGGCGCTCCCTTAACATGGTGTAGGGAGCATCGTCGCTCCCTAAGCATAAGCAGGGGAGCGCCAGTCTTCTTAAATGTCCAAGAATGGTCAAAATCCCAGGTAGAAAGGTATATTCCAACTGCCAAATGATGGGGCTTTTCCTTCCAACATGATTTAGGGGTTATGGCAAGTGTTTCTATGGTGTCGATTGAGTTGCGACTCTTACTAAGAGTGCATGAAGTATGTTGCGACAATTTAGTTGTGACACTTAGGATGTGACATTTGTGCCACTTGCAACACGTGTGACACTTAGAATGTGATGTTTGTGCCAAGTGCGACACTTAGGATGTAATGTTTGCACCATTTGTGACACTTGCGACACTTAGGATGTAATGTTTGCACCATTTGTGACACTTCCGACACTTAGAATGTGGCATTTGCGCCACATGCGACACATTATGCAAGCGTGGAATTTTTCCATGTAACAGATTGCCCCTCAAAGTGTGAAGTCGAAAGAGGAAACCAATGGTCGAAACACTTTATAGATTCTTCAATGCAAGGGTGAAGGAGTCGGAGAACCTGGTAGAAGCTACAAACAAAACATCAAACAATATAAATATATGTTTCATTCCTGAGGCAGGTATACTTATGCTCGAAATATAAATGACTCAAAGCATGACCACTGACTAATACACTATGGATCCATAATGATATTGACGAAGGAGATGGCCACCAAAGATACAACGTGGATCCATTTCTCCATGACATGACCTGATCGCAGCCACAAAAGAATATAGTGGAGCTACGATATGACAAGAACATAGCCACATACCAATACAAAGTGGATCTATGTATATCAACCAAATGATATCCATCACAACCTGGGAAAGGTATGGAACACAGTAAGTACTCAACCCAAGGTCTTCATCCCGATCCCAAAACAGTATGATTATATCCATGTGAATAAATGTTTTGATGTCGAACGTGGTAGAAATCACTTGATTATCGGTCATTAATGTATATCGTTAATAAGGGCGAGGGAAATCACCAATGATGTCAATGACTCCCAAGGTACCTATAGTACATTCCAGCGAACGTGAATAATGAGCTGAAGTCAAACATCTGTGGAATCAATTGATCATTGTCATTGATGTAAACCCACTATCGAAAGCAAGGAGGCATGTCATTGAGGCATGCAAGTTCCAAGGTATTGTCATGTTTCTAAATCTAATTCCTGGATAATATGTTGAATTCGACAGGAAAAAGACTCGTAGAAGGGGGGCCTTGATGTATCCATGTCGTCGACACGAAACTGTCATAGGAAAGTGATATGAGACAGTGATTATATGAATTTGGACTAACACAGGAATGGAAACATGTAATATTGTAGATGGTTGGTCTAAAATGAAAATACTTCCCTTGAACATTATGAGGAACGACACATTGCTTGGCATCTTTGATTTGTTTGAAAAAAGGACCAAAACATAGTGCAACGACCATCGGGGCACTCTTCGGATGAGCCGAAGGAGTAACATGACTCATGGGATTGGTACGACTCAGAGGCGAGTGGATGGACCGATTATGAGGTGAGATGCAAACAAGTGTCATGTTCAAGGGTAACAATGAAAGTTGCCTTACATGTTTCAAGACACTTGACCCACTTCCTTCAATTTTCCCCCCATCCAGATAGATGAGTACCTCTTTCTTGTTTAACGAGCTTGAGGAGGACAACAATTTCTCAATATAACTCACCTTCGATAAGTTCCTCTTTCTATGTTTAACGAACTGGAATAAGTAAGGTTTCGTTCCTAGATGGGCCCTTCAATGTATAGTTTTATGAGTCCATAGAAGGAAAACTCGGTGGTTTTTCATGTTTAGAGAGTTTGAAAATAACTTAAAGAAAACTCCATGGATGTTCTTTTTCATAATTTTAGTTTCCCAGGCCCGAAAAAGCATAAAATAATGCGAAGGAGAACTCTTCTAACCAAAGAGGTTAGAGAATTCATTTTTCGTAGTTAGTCTGTCGGGACCGAAAAAGGGTTAAACTATCACCCAACAAACGATTCTTCATGATTTAGCAAGCTCGAAGAATGACAAAGTATGCTTGAAAGGATGGCAAGGTCACCAAAAAGTTCTGCCTCCTGAGTTCTTGTATTAAAAAGACATTTTGGGCAAACAATTGTCAGCAATTCCTTTCTAAACCAATGAAAATCGAATAAAAGGAAAATATTAATGTGAAAAAGGTTTAATTTAAACTAGTTTGCAAGTGGTTAAAAGTCATTTGGGTGAAAAAATCTAGTTCATTTCACTTTTCATTCTCACTTGCCTTTTTTCACTTGGATATTTTCCATTTGGAGAAGTTTTTTTGGCATCGATTACGAGAGCTATGGACAATCATTCTTCATTCCGTCTGGACCGGGTTGGTAGTCTGATCCCCCTCTTCCATTTCCATGCTTTTATTTTGATTTTTATGCATTTTTTGAGTTGTTTTGGCCCCTTTAAGAACCCCCATGGCACCTTACTAGGGTGGCGCTCCCCTAGGGTATCGGGGGGGTGTCATCCCAGTTCTCGGCACCTTGGTGCTTATGTATAGGGCACGTTGGCGCTCTAAAATAGTCTATAGGGGGGCACCAGACGCAAAAAAATAATTGCTTATCTTTTAGCATATTAAAAAGCATTCTTTTGACTTGGGGTTTTTACTAATGATCTTCAGTGATGTTTTGCATGAATTCAAAAGCCAAAATGCTCGAGTGGAAGGAAAGAGAACACAAAAATGATGATATGGCCGCATTGCATGACCCTCAACCAAGGGCAGCGCTCCGAAATTGCAGTTTACTAAAAATTTTCAAGATACAGAACATGCAGGAAGAGATGCTTCTCTTAGAGCATCTGATTGGGTTATGGGATGTTGATGAGCGGGATTTTCGAGTGGGATCTCAACTTTTAGAGATTGAGATCGAGGATGTGTACTTTCTGACGGGGCTCTCTAAAAGAGAGGCACCCATCATCCTATCCGAGCATCGAGCTACACCCTTGCAGATGGATGACTATATAGCACATTTTTGTTTGTCGAGATCCCACAAGGAAAGAGGTAGGATTGGAATAAAGGATGTGAGAGATCCTCCATTACGAGCTATCATATTCACCATCACCAAACTAGCAGGAAGTATTGGTCCCCACTTGTCTTCCAAATAACAGATGACATATGCAGTTGAGTGTCTTGGGCCGAAGATCTTCAATTGGTGTGCAGGATTTCTAGCAAAATTTGTCAAAGATCAAATTTCTAGATGTAGAATAGGGAGGGAGAAACAGTTTGGGTACGGATCATTCTTGGTATCATTCTTCCTGGAATAAGTACCTTTGATGCAACCTCAGATTGTTGTGATAAAGCATCATGTATCCGAGCCTGGGATGGAAAGGTGGACAAGCCTTTCACCTCAGTTGGGGAACGAGCCCTCCTCTTTTTCTTTTACTGTTGATTTCTTCGCATGGTGGAGGAGGCAGATTATGGCGGTGGAGGACTCTCCTTATGCTAGGATGGACTTCCGAGGTAGTGCTCCTTGAAGGGGCACAGTGGGATGCATCGGGTAAATTCCAAAACGTGACCTTGCAAAAAGTGTTTTTGATTTTTATGATATATGTATTTTTTTGTGGTACAATGAGGGATCTTAAACATGTTTGTTTTTCATCATGCAAACCGAGGCACGGTATGCCCGGTTGGGATGTTTCCATTTGGATGACGTGTTGGTGTTCAGGTAGCGGTGGAGGTAGGTGGTGGAGTCGGAGGGCTCCGCGAGGTAGAGAGGAATATGAGGGAGTTTTCCATGGGTGTCCCCTCCATGATATTGAGAGATGTTCCTTATCACCCACAAAGGCACATAGTAGGTGTCCCAAAGAATCTCAACCATCTGTTGTGGTGAGTAGCTATAGTAGTGATGTGCTACCATGAGCACAATGTAGTACAGGGGGACGAGTAGAGTCTCTTGTCTTTAGTGCAGTCTTATGCAATGATGTACGGGCATAGTATCCCACGTTTTTTCCCTTTTATGTGCTTTTGGACAATGTTATGGCACACTTTTGCTATTTATATGTGTGTGTGTGTGTGTGTGTGTGTTGTCTCAGATACTTATTTTTCAAATGATGTGATGTTTTTATTTACTACTTTATGATTTTGAATATTCATCTATGTGTGAGATGCCAATCCAACATATAATTTGCTAATGAATCTATAATGACATTAAGTTATCTCAATATATGTCGGTATTCTATAAGTGAAATACCTCTCGAGATAGTGAACCCTTAGATAGAGACGTAGCAAAAATGGATTGTGAACGACATAAACACGATTAAGTTGACAAACCATGAGTTGGGAATCAAGACTAACGATTATCTGAGATATGTTAAGAGAAGCAACCTAGGTCAAAATTCCAATTACGGCATGATATTTTGCAACATTATTGGTTGAAGGTCCAAGACAGATCCCTCCTAAATGTACCAACTTGCCATAATGGTAAATGGTCCAAGCCCCAAAAGCTAAGTTCTAGGTATGTCGGCTAGCGTCATCTGCAAATAAAAAATATATGGCGAAAGATGTTGGCATCTGCGCATTCAAGTACAAAGCAGGGTATAAGTATATAAAGATGAAAAAAACCCTTACATGCAAAAGTAAAGACACACAAAACCAAATCATATGGTACAATAATGTACAAAGCACACATGAAAAAATTTCTAAGCATAATACTTCCTCAAATAAATCCTATTACAAGGTTCGTTGAGAGGGATTCCATCATAGTCGACTAATTCGTAGACACCTCTGTGTAACACACATTTTACGATGTAGGGTACATGCCACATAGGGTCTAGTTTTCCTGCTCCAAGTTTATCATGGTCTTGGTCGTATACCAGGACTAGATCTCCTTCTGCAAAAGCACGAGGTCCAACAGACTTATCATATTGAGTTTTGATGCATTTTTTATATGTCTCATTAATGAGAGCAACATCACGATGGATCTCATCCAATTTCGTTAGATATAGAAAACGTTCCTCTTCAACAAAGGTGTTGGGCAGGAGTTCTACAACTAGTTTCAAAGATGGAATTTCGCATTCAATTGGAAACATCGCTTATAACCAATATACCAATTGGAAAGGTGTGAAACCAATGGCGGTTTTAACGGAAGCCTAATAGGCCCAGAGTGTTGAGAAGAGTTGTAAATGTCAATTGGTTTTGTTCACCCCCACCATGCATTGAAGCATGGTTTTCAAGACTTTGTTGATGACTTCAACTTGTCCATTGGCTTGAGGATAATATGGGGATGAGTTTTCATGTCAAAAACCCAATTTGGTACGCAACTCACTCATCATCTGATTTTGGAAATGAGACCTGTGATAAGTTACGATAGCTCGTGGGACTCTGAATCTAGTGATGGTGTGATTACAAACGAAAAGATCAGCAGTTCGACCATCGTTTAAGAATGCAAGCATAACCTCAGCCCATTTAGTGAAATAATCGACTGCGATGATAATATAACCATGCCCCCCCCAGTTGAGGTAGGCTTACATTGCATGAAATTGATGCCCCATTTGGAAAAGGGGTCGATGGCGACTATTGGATGTAACAGAGTAGGGTGGGTACGTGCTTTCTTGTGAAAGATCTGATAGGGTGGGCATTTTTTGACAACCTCAATACAATCTTTAAAAATAGAGGACCAAAAATAACTTGCACGTAATATATTCTGGGTTGTAGCCATCCTAGAGAGATGACCACCACAAGCTCCTAAGTGACCGTCATTTAAGACATGCTCAGCCTCATCATGGGTCAGACAACGTCGTAGAACAATATCAATACCGCAGTGATATAAAGTGTCACCAACAATAAGGTAATATTTTGAATGATGTCGAATGCGACGTTGGTCATCATGTGACATATGGGAGGAAGCGTTGGGTTTGGAGATATAAGAGAATGTCTATGTACTAGGGATCAATTGTACTGATAAGGAACAATGACTCATCTGGAAGGGAATCACTAGGTTCTGTATCCTCGTCAGTATGGGCAAGATCGCAGATCAACTCCACAAAAACTAATGATTTCTTTGCTTTAGATTTTGTAAACTCGAGATCGAATTCTTGAAGAATGAAAATCCATTTTGAATATTTCCCCTGAAGTACTTGATGAGTCAAGATGTGGTACATGGGGTTCGAGTTAGCAATAATCGTGGTAGTGCGAAGTAAGACGTAATGTCTAAATCTTTGGACAATGATGATTGTTGCCAAAGCCAACTTCTCAACATGTGAATATCAAAGTTCAGGGCCGATAAGACTCTTACTTAAATAGTAAATCACATGTTCTATATCGTCGTCATCCTCTTGAACTAACACCATGGCAATATCGGAAGTAGAGGCAGCTAAGTAAAGGATACAATCTCTCACATAGTTATGGGGGTGTATCAACGATGTATGTGTTAAAGCATGTTTGAGAGCGTCAAATGAGCATTGAGCAAGTTCATCCCAAATGAAAGGGACATCCTTCTATAACAACCTCATGAATCCTTCTGTGATTTCTGTGTAATTGCGGATGAAACGACGTAGGAAGTTTGCCTTCCCTTGTAAATTTTGGACTTGGGTAATGTTGTTGGGAGGACGTAAAGCCAAGATATCTTTTAATTTTAAGGGATCCACCCTAATCCCATCTTTGGAGACTACAAAACCTAGGATCCTCTCTGATTCGACAACAAGAATGCATTTGTGGGGATTCAAGCGTATGTTGTAATGCAAACATCTAATAAAAATTGCTCTAAGATGATTAATATGATCTTTGCGATGAGCCAAATGAGTTGACAAATCATCAAGGTAAGGTTCAAAAATATGCTTGATATCGTGGAAAGCATACGACATAGCCCGCTGAAAAGTGGTGCCAACATTTTTAAGGTCGAAGGGTAACCTATTTTAAGCAAAGGTTCCTCATGGGAAGATGAAGGTTGTTTTATCTTGATCAGTCAGTAAAATATCTATCTAGTTATAGCCTGAGAAGCCATCCATTAAAGGGAAGATATGTTTTCGACGCAATTATCGATAATTTGGTTGATGAAGGGGGTAGGGTAATTGTCTTTCTGACAAGCCTTATTGAGATCCCTATAGTCGATGCAAACTCGAATTGTCCCTTGTTTCTTTGCGACCAGAATGATGTTAGAAACCCATTCGGTCAGAGGTACAGGGTAAATGAAACCAAATTTCAATAATTTTTCTACTTTTGCCTTTATTGTCGCAATTTTCTTAGGATGAACAGGGTGAAGTTATTTTCGTACAAGTTTAGCTTCAGGATACATTTTAATTTCATGCAGAACAATCGAAGGATTGATTCCTGACATTTCTTCATAGCTCTAGGAAAAAAACGTCACAGAATTCTTTAAATAAGGCGATGTAGTCTTGAATCTCTTCAGTCAAATAGTTCGCGCCTAATTGTATATGTTCCACGACACCCTCTTTTTCGGATATGTCTACGTTGATGGTTTGCAATATATTTCCTAAATTTCCCTTAGAGATAGTATCCTCAGTGAGGATCAAATATTGAGGATTATTGACAATATCAGATGGAAAAAATGGATTGAATATTTTCCTCAATGTCATACAGACTCAGAATGTAACATACCCAGCCACCCACAGGTCGGGCTATGCTACTTCAACAGGCTGCAACACACCCAACCACCCATAGGTCGGGCTACGCTACTTCAACAGGTTGCAACACACCCAGCCACCCGCAGGCGAGGCACGTTGCAACCCCAAATCTCAATTCTTTGGACTTATCTCGAATTCAAAGGACTTCTCATTCATAAAAGAGGCATTAAAATCACATGCATAAGACAAGATTCATGCTGCAACATAAAGAAGTAAACAACGTGCCATGCAGAACAAATAACTAACATACATGCACATTAAAATACATATCTCGGAGATAATTAAATACACAACAGAATAACATTATATAGAAAACACAGAGAGCACTTATCGTCCAAGTAAACATTCACCAACGGGCTGCAGACCAAGGACGTTCCTCCCAACCATAGATGTTGTTGTTCATTTACTCTCAACAACAGGTCACCCCCAAGCCAGGGCTATGAATCCAAAAGGACGAGTCCTAGGCCAAATATAAAAACACACAATTGTTGGCTAACTAGCTCTCATGTTTCCCAACCTCACAAAAAATCTGAATTTCTAGCTCTCTTTCCCCCTCATCCTGCATAACCCAAAGAAATGAACAACTTTCTCTGTCATGCAATCCCTGAGGTTGTTCCATTTCTCTCCAGGCTCCAGTGATACTAGTAGGGAAATCTCCCTACTAAAAACTCCAAGGGTTCTCAGTTGTGGACAATTCTATCTGAATTTCCATCAAGCTCATGCACATGGGCATCCATTCCCTCCTGGAATGATCAGTAAATTATATTACAACCATTTAGCAATGACTCTCCTCTTCCAGCCATTTGTTTCCATGCTCAGCCCAAGAGCACAGGAAATAGCCATAACGAGTGAGGAAAAAGGAAGGAGAAGAAGAAGAATAAGAACCAGGGAGAAGAAGACGAAGAAGACCCCAAAATAGCCCCCAAGGTATGTTTAAATTACATGAAGACAAGAGCCACATGGCCTCCCTCCGAAGAAGCTCATGTAACCCCTTTTCTCCATAAAATCAATCATGGGTGAATAAAATAATAATAAAAAAACTTAGCCCCTCAAGCCCCCTCTCTCGTGAAATCATAGCCCCCTATCTCCTTTGTCCTTGTTTGTCTTGCAACTAATAGTGTATTTTATTAATGTATATAGATGTATTACATTTCCTAGGCACTCTGGCCCCTTTTCAAATTTATTGACTCACCAGCCTAAGTCACATTTACATAATATGTTATAGTTCATAAGGGTTAGAACCGGGATGTTACATCCCCCTCCCCTTATTTTGGCACCGTCCTCAGTGCACAACACCATTCCAATGTTATTAATATTACAAATCCAGGCCCTATGGCCTTAATCCACACAGGAAATCCAACCCAATCTTATATACATAGGCACTCTAGCCTAAAATTAAACATGTATACATAGGCATTCTGACCCAAAACATGTATAATGATCTCCAAAATTTATATTTCCGGCAACAGTTCCAATCAACAAGCTCTCATTCCCTCTCAACCCTGCACAACCCAAAGAAATGAACCCCTTTCTCTGCCATGCAGTTCCTCAGGTTGTTCCACTTCTCTCCAGGGCTCTATTGCACTCGGCCAGGAAGTTTCAGAGTTGCAGCTTCCATAACTCCAACTACAACAAGTCCATTGGACTTTCTTCATTCCATGCCTTTGTCATTCAGCTGCTCCAACATCACCTTCTTCTTTTGCCCTCATAGTCTGGTGCCTTTCTAGATCCTCCACATTCATCGTTTTCCTACAACATTTCAAATCAGTGAGCATGTCAATTCACAATTTGTGCATAAAAATTTCATTTTTGCTCATAATCTAAGAGTAAATTTTCATGATCCAATACAATACTTATCTATGCGGTTCATGGAGCTGCATCCATATGGTTGTCTTGTTAAATTGGCTCATTGTTTTCCCTTGACATACCCATTGCGTGCATGATCCCAATCAATATTTTACAAGAGCTATCAAAGTCTCCTCTTCCTTGTGGTCACTCACCTTCTAGGACTAGGCTCATGCATTCCCTTCTCTACTATATAGTCCCTCAGGCGATCCATCTTGCCTAGCCAAGGTGTTCTTGCACAAGAATATTTATAGGGACACAGGGTTCTCATGTCTCAACAATAGCCCTTTCCATGCTTTCCAGCTTGCATATCCAACATCTCATCTATATTATACCTATACAGTCATCATGAGATATCACTATAATCATTTTTAATCATAAATGTCAATCTGTTTTATACAGGAAAATAAAATTTTCCCAAGCATGAGATTTATGCTCATAATGTTTGGCTCCGCAGTTGTAGATATCAATCTTCTTTATGGGCTTGCATCCCTGCCATATTCAAAACCATCCTACCTGCAATTTTCTCGAACTACATTCAACCAAAACAATTCATCGATAATTTATTAAATTATAATTCCCAAAACTGTTTTATATAGGATTTTTTTTTTTTTCCAGATATGAGCTTCTGTTCATAATAATTGGTTCTTGGAGCAATAGGCATTGGTATTCTTTATGGGCTTACAACATTGCCACATCCAAGTCCCTTTCTTCCTGCAATTTCAACATTCCTCAACCAAACAAATTGTTAGTATCTCATGTACAAGATATATATATTTTCATGGTAACGATTCAAAACAAAATCACAAAATGATCTCATAATTGTTTACAATTACAATTCAATCACTTCTATTAATCCAACTATAAATTGGAATGAACTCATCATTACATACACATGTATTATCATCCATTATTTTATTTCTTCTATCCA
>SNQJ01S0074769.1:0-19014 GCA_010110895.2 Picea sitchensis | reverse complement strand
ATAATTGAACAAAGAACATATGTAGAACAACCTCAAGGCTTTGAGGTATACCAGAAAGAGACTTTTGTATGCATATGGAAGAAGAAAACTTGGTGGAGAACCTTGCACAACAGAAGCGTGGTGAAAAACCTTCTATAATAGAGATACTATATCAGAATGGTTACTCAGAACTCAAGGATGATGGATTTCCAATCCATGACAAATCTCTCATGATGGCAGAAGAAGTACCACTTGGATATGTTCCAGTTTGACCCTTGCCATGATGTTATGAGCTAGTAGGAAACAAAAGGTGAATCCAACAATGATATACTATAATGATCAGAGCTATATGAAGACTTCAGAGAAAACCAGTGTTCCAGAATACATTGAGATCAAGCATTACATTCTCCACGATGAAGTCCAGAAAAGAGAAAGTGGTTCACTAATATATATCTCCACAGATGAGTAGATAAGCAGATATTTTGGTAAAGCCTCTGTCCAAAATGAAAGAGTTTGCGTACTCAAGCTGCAGCTCGTGGAGATGACTTTCTTATTTTAAAAGGAAGAGATGACTCCGAGGTTGGGAGGGAGCACTGATTTATGGACAGTCATTTTTCAGTTCGAAAAATGGTCCAGGATGAGTAGTTCCTTTCCAGTTTGGAAAGTGGTTTGAGATTTCTGACGGACAGGCATTTTCCAGTTCAAAAAATGGTTTAGATCGAACGATCATTTTCGTAATGAAAATGGTTCGATGGATTGTTGATGTACCATAGACAACGATTCCCCTTTTGGTTAACATGGCGAATGGTCTAGGATAGTCTCTCTTCTTGACGGTCACTCTCAGTAGTGGTCAAGAAGACTGGTTCGCCTCGCCGAACATTCATTCTTTCAAATCTCACAATTGTGAGGAGTTTCGAAGAATGGTCTGTTTTGGAGGTTGGTGTAGGACAGTCATTTCCTTAGGAAATGGTCTGGACAATCATTCCCTAGGGCAGATTCATTCTCTCCAGGTTGCACTTTTTTTAGTGCTGGGGGAATGGACTAGATAGGTGAATGGTCCAGGTTCAGCAATCAGGGACAAGCTTTCCCTAGGGCATATTCATTCTCTCCAGGTTGCACTTTGTTTAGTGCCGAAGGAATGCCCCAGATAGGTGAATGGTCCAGGCTCAGAAATCAGGACAATTATTCTTCCTTGCTTGAGAAGAATAGTCGATATAACTCATCATTGATGTTTTACCCTCTGAGGGAAGATGCTCTTCCAGATATCACAGATGTGAGTGGAAGAATGGCCCAGATGATTCAGTTTATATCATAACAATGTTTTCTGTGCAGGTTGATGATATGATTGTTATGGAGACTGTATGTCTCCGGACAGTAGATGTATACTACTGTGGTGGATGTGTTCCACTGATTGTGACTATATGTCACTGATCAAGTATCTGTGTGCTACTTGGTGTGGCAGTGTACGACTGGATTGTAGTTGTGTACTACTATGGATAGACACAGTTGTGTTTTATCGAATGACATTGTTTCGATTGCCCTGAAAACTATCAGTAGTGTTGGAAATGATTATCAGCTAGATGGATGATCAATGGACAGAGATTCCCCAGACGGAAAATGGTCCAGAACATTTATTATTCTAGGACATATGTACAGATTAGAATAATGGATCTTATGTCACTCTGTGGAGTGAGTGACTTATCCAACATCATGTTTGATTACTCAGATGGAGTATGGTTTCTATAGATGATGCAACTGATGACACTGATAGTGATGATGGTGCTCATGATCTAATCATGAGTTAGTCTATACGACTATGTTGATGCTACTGGGTAAATGGTATGTTTTTGCTCAAGACCATTACCTTCAATACCTCCCTAGCTAGGAGGGAGCGTTGATATTATGGTAGCTGCGGGAGGTATTTACCTCTACATGTAAACCTGATGAGAATAGAATATTATGGGAAGCAAGAAGAAACCCTAATTAATTGGTTAATAACCCTAGAAGACAAGTCGACTCAAGAGAATGACTTGTATTAGGTTATTATCCTCCAAGAGAAGAAGTCGTCTAAAGGAAATATTATATACTAAAGAATTAGTACCCAGAATGAGAAGTCGGTTCATGCAGTCTGCCAGAATTAGTATAAATGCAGGAGGGTAGTCTTCATTCTGGCTAGTATTCTGAGAACTGCAGAAGCAACACTTGTGCGCACTGCAGTTGGCAGTCTGTGCGCAAGTTTGGAGGAGAGCTGCCATTGCAGCTGCTGCAACTAGCAGATTTTGGTTTTGGACTCTCTCTTGGTTATGGTTTGGATTCTCTGATCAGCTCTTGTTACTCTTGTTTGGTGCGTTATCCTTGGAGAGAGGTGCACTATCTTGTTTGGCTATCTAGCCTAGGGTTTGCTTCCGGAATGATTCTCTGTCAAGGTTAAGGTGCTCGGGGATGGCTTCGGCCTATGATTGGGTGACAATAGTGATATTGTCTATGGTTAAACGAGCACATCCATCATATTCTAATAATCGTCTCCACTCATGGATATGATCGAAAATATGTATGAGTTTATCTAATGAAGGGAGGTCAAAAGTTTCGTTCCGGTGGGTTTATAGGAGAAACAACACCTTGTTGAACTATTACAATTACTTTCTTAGGATGTTCAATTAAAGGAGTAGCATCACTTCTAGTGTCAGAATATTTTTTTTCTTCGACAACTTCTCCATGAGAAGTGTCTTTAGGTGAATTCAGAGGTAGGGTTTCATAACGTTATGGAGGCAACCCCTACATCTTACGTGGTCAACGAAGACCTTTATCAGCCACAATACCAATTCTTTAGGACAACTAGGGAGAATAAACATCACACGCTAAAAAAATCTAAAAAGATGAACAAGCAAACCAATATCTTCTCACAATGAACGTACTAGTTGGTGATGAAATCCAACATCGGAGGACAAAAGTGAGAAGGGGTTGGGATTGAGTGGGTGGATCATTTACATTAGCAACCTACTTAATAGACTTACACCTTGGTGCAAGTTTCCTCACGGTTTTATCCATGGGTTACCCTCCAAGGATCCCAAGTGAGTTTGACCAATGTCTGACCTAGGTACAACAAAGACTCCCATTCATCGTCACCTTGTGTATAGACACTAAATATTATGGCTACTAAGGTTACCAACTCGCACCTAGCCTCTGGGCAGGTATAATCGATAGTCGAGTCTAAATGTATGGGCAGGATATCAAGTCTGAAATTCTTCAAGAGAACTGAAGACAAGTGGACTGGTAAACTCTTGAGGACCTCGAACGGATTCAGGATTCAAGAAGCTCCGAGACCAAGTAAAAACAATCTATTCTTAGGAAGAACCCACAATATACGATCATTCCTCTACGATTGGTTAAGACTCAGAGGGGTAATCTTAGTTTCTCTCCTGCATGCGACCTCGTGTTTAACCCCTATGTGAGAAGGGGATCCCAACTATGCTTATACAAAAATTGGATTTTCTCTCCCTATCGCAAGATTCTATGTGTGTCTTTAATGCTTTGGAGAGTTAACCTCACAACCTATTACAAATCTATAACCCTAGTCTAATGTTGGTGTACAAGCCTTAAAAAGAAAATTTTCTAGATCACTTTTAATTAGTGTTTGTTTTTATGGCTGTTCATTACTGAAGGGTGAATGATAGTGAAACTGATGATGTTTTTGAGACTCGACTCAAAAGATAAAGCAAAAGAATGAGATGCAATTTTATTTTTGTTGAAATTCTAATTATGGGAAGGAGAAGCATTTATTTCTTTTTATCACTAACAAACACTCAAAATAATGCAAAACTTTATGCAATTTGTTCCTAAAGAGAATCCACACACATTTTCCAAATTATCAAAAGAAAACCTTTTCAATTTTCGAATAACAATGCATACAAAGTTCTTCAATTTTTCTTTGTTTGATTTTAAGATGCAAGATGTGCTTCTAATGCTTCTTTCTTTCAATAACAATGAAATAGTTCACCACTAAAAATGATAGAGAACATGAAGCAAAATATTATCCAAACAAAGATACCCTTAAAGGAAATAAAAAAGAAACAAACCCACTCAAACAAAGATCAAGAAACCAAGTAAACCACACTAAATAACTTTTGAAAATTGAGTAGCGAGAAACGATAACAAAGCTAGGTTGTGGTAAGCAATTGAGTTTTAGTTCGTTTAATCAAAGTAAGACTGATAAGGAACTCAGTGACCAACAAACCCTTGCAAACTCTTCCAATCAGGAAGATGACTGATGATCTTGCGAAACAAGGATTAAACCAATGAAAGGTAAAATAAAAAAATCTCGCAATTGAGGAGGAGTTTGCAAGCTCAACAAATATGAATAATAGTTATTTGAACCAAGCAAAGCCAAAAACAAATGAATAAATTATGGGTTAAAAACCTCTAATCAACAGAATTGAGCAGGACTTGGAAAACCTCGGGATTCTCACAAAAAAGAGAGGGTGGAACTCATGTCTTCAAGGAGACAGGGCAGAGTGGTGCTGTCTGTAAGGATATTAGGGAGTGCTAGTCTAACAGTGGCACCCTGGTGCTCACTGCAGGGGAGGGCCAGTTCTAGGAAAGTTATAAAAAGTGTTGAAAAAGGCCAAAAAATCAGAAAGATCCAGTTAATGACTCTATGAATATTTCAATAAAGAAGAGGAAAGATGGAATTGACTCAGACTCAAGCACCAAGCAAGATCTAATGATAGGAAAAATGATTTTAGACGATCCAAGGAAAGACTAGTCAAAATCGATCCCTAGTGGAGTCGCTAATTTCTGTTATGGATTATTTCCCCTATGGACAGATGAAACTTCCCTTGGATTACCAAACCCTTATACCAAGACAAAAACACTACAAATGGACACTAACATCCCTTTAAACTCATTTTAACCAATTGGAAATAGAGATAGAGAAAGGGTATGATGTACCTTTTTTATGAAGTTTGTCCTCGATGCTTCAAATTCGTGAGCTTGATATTCAAACCCCTGGGCGCAACCTCATACATGCAAGAGGAAGTAAAGAGAAACAACTACCTCCTACTCTAGTCGATTAGGTAAAACAAATTCATCTACGATAAAGTAGTAGTAGACAAGCACATGCAAGAATACACAAGCTTGAAGGAAATAGGCCAAGTATATTCAATAAGAACCCAAAATAGAATACTTACATACCATGATTGATGCAGCTGCAACCTCTCCAAGCTCTCCTCATCCAACCCCTCACACGAATGAACTAAGATCAAAATAGTGATGCTTTTCTGATTTCTTTCCCCCCCTTTCACCATGGAAATGCCTCCAATTTATAGGCTTTGAGAGGCTCAAACACCTTGAGTATTTTTTGAATTTGTTGAAGATATGGATCTATAGGTTATGATTATTTTCCTTAGATAAATTCATGGAGTAAAAATCGAACCAAACAAACCCCAACCTTTAGATTTGTCTCTTAGAAGAAATTAGGATTCACCTTGATTCCCTCGACCAATAATGGTGCCCCCTTAAAGTTGGAGACAAGGCGCCATGACGCTCCCTTAAAATGGTGTAGGGAGCACCGACACTCCCTAAGCATAAGCATGGGAGCACTGATATTCTTAAATGTGCAAGAATGGTCAAAATCCTAGGTAGAAAGGGATGTTCTGAATGCCAAATGATGGAGCTTTTCCTTCCAACCTGATTTAGGGGTTATGGCAAGTGTTTCTATGGTGTCGATTGAGTTGCGACTTTTACTAAGAATGAATGAAGTATGTTACGACACTTGTGACACTTGTGACAATTTATTTGCGACACTTACAACACTTAGGATGTGACATTTGTGCCACTTGTGACAATTTGTTTGCGACACTTACGACACTTAGGATGTGACATTTGCGCCACTTGTGACACTTAGAATGTGATGTTTATGCCATGTGTGACACTTAGGATGTGACATTTTCGCCACTTGCAACACTTAGAATGTGACATATGTGCCACATGCGACACATTACGCAAGCACAGAATTTTGACGTGTAACACTTCCTCCCTTAGTGCTCTCAAAGAGGGGTCGATCATCTTTGTCTTATTGTATATAGGTCTGTTTCACGATCCGATCCCTTCCCTTCCTATTTTTGGTCAAGGCTTAGTCTCTGAGTCATCCTCTAAGTCTTTTTCTTCTCAGCCTCCTTAGGTTTCTCCCTCGCACACCTTATCCTCTAAGTCTATTTTAAAATTAGAATAGTTGTTAAGGTCAAAGGTGAAGAAAGGGCTTTCGAAAGCTCTCGTCGGGGGCCTAATGATGGAGAAGGGGTTGGTTTCCCCAGTTGGAAGAAAATCCCATTTGTCATTAGCCCAGATCTAGGCTATGAAGGACATTAAACATGGCAAGCAAACTACTATCGTTAGAGCCCCCTGGAACAGGAAAATCCATGATCAAAGATTCGAAATGATCATTCTCTCCTTCAATGCTCGTGGGCTAGGGGCGCCCCAAAAATTCAATCCCTAAAAAGACTTGTTGTAGAATTTAAGACTAATATCTTCTTAATACAAGAAACAACCCGTTCAGGGGATAAGGTAGTGGAATATTTCAAACCCTGGTTACGGGACTGGTCTTTCTACACGATTGATTCGGTAGGATTCTCTAGTGGTTTACTTTCTGCGTGAGGTCCTAAGTTCAAGACTATTTCCTCGATGATTACTCACTATGGCATTGTGGTGGACGTGGAGGATGGCTCTTTGATGGATTCCTTTAGAATTGTTAATATTTATGGGACTTATGCTGAGAAACGCCCTTTTTGGGAGGGTATAAGTGATCATGGAATTCTTCAGGCCTCCAATGTAATTATTGGAGTGGATCATAATTTCACTTTTTAGTTAAGGGAAGTTTGGGGGAGGCACCCTCAGAGAGTTCCATTGGAGGGGTTTTTCACACATCGAATTGTGTTTCATCAACTTATTGGCATGGAACCCCCAAATCTGTCTCAAACATGGACGAATAATCGTAAAGGAGATGATATGGTAGCCAAAAGGTTGGATAGGTTCCTCTTAGCTAAAAACACGTTGGAAAATCCCTGGATTATTAAATATTTAGTGTCTATGGGAGGTATATTGGACCATATTCCCATCCTTCTAACTATTTCAAAAAGTGGCTTCAAACCCCCTTCCCTCCTTAAGTTCAATTAGTTGGTTGAAGGAAGAAAGTAAACCCTTATGAGGAAGAAGGTGGCATAAGGTGCATCAACCATTATGCCACTAGATCCCATGGATAGGGGAAAACATATGGTCAATGTGGAACCCAATGTTATCGTTGCCATCACAAAGGTGCAACTAGAGGAGTTTGAAGAAGGTGAGTTCCTCTTCCACTCACAAATGTGGGTGAAGCGGACATCATTTCATCTCATTATTGATAGTAGTATCCATAAGAAACTAATCTTAGCCAAGGCCAACAAGAAGATGAAGCTACTAACAATGTCGCACCCCCAAACAAACACCACTAGTTGGCTAAGCTAGGGGTGATACATTCAAGTCAATCAACAATGTTGATTGTAATACAAAACCAAAGCCTTTAAATATGAGGTAATTATGAAATTTCTTCACTTGAAGTTTATGGTGTTTTTTTAGGATAACTATTTACGTGGAAGTGTCATGTCGCTTACTAGTCTAGTTCTCATAGTGTTGTTGTCACCCTTGGAGATCATCTCTATAGGATACTATAGGTAGCTCTAACTATCATAGTCTATAATATCGCTTTTAGGCAATGTAAGAAGATAATCTTTCAGACTAAGAGATTATTCCACTTCATGGTCCAATCAGAAGGAGCAAAAAAAACCATCACAACCTACAAGGGCTCCCTTTATGAAGTAGAGGCATGTAGATTAGTTCATGTAAGAATATAAATATGTATTTACCTTACCTACAATAATATATCTACACTCTCAAGTAAAGCATGCAATTGATTTTACATCGAGTGCCCTTCTACCCAATGAATTTATATAGAGAATCGAGAGATAAATGCAAGATTCAAGATCTAATATATAAAGGCCACATTTGACTAATCTCTTTACCTTGTGGGAGCTTGATTGTGTTGGTTCGAAAGAAGAATGAGACATGGAAATTGTGTACTGACTTGAGAGCCTTGAACAAAATCCTATTCAAGAACTAGTACGCCAACCCCTCGATTGATAATCTACTTGATCAACTCAAAGGCACCAAGTTTTTCAACAATATTGATATTAAGTCAAGTTATTGCCTTGTGCTAACCAAGCCAACTGAGGTATGGAAGATAGCCTTCAAGCATAATAAAGGCCTCTTCAAGTGGTTGGTTATGCCCTTCAACTTGACTATTGCATCACAACATCATGTAGATGATGTACAATTTTATTTGCCCATTCACCATTTGTTTGTGGTTATATACCTAAACAAAATTCTCATCTTCAATGGAATATGGGAAGAGCCTTTGAAGCACATTTAGCAAGTACTTAGTACCTTGCAGAAACACAAGTTATAGGAAAACTTGGAGAAGTTCTCATTCAACATGGGAAGAATTCAATATCTAGGGTACAATGTGTAAGAGTGTGGTGTGCATGTGTGTCTATCCACGATCTCTCGTCCTTGAAGACAATAACAAAGATCTACAACTCCGTAGGCATTGCCAAATTTTATTGTACATTTGTGTTGGTGTTCTCTTATATTGTTTGGTCCTTGAGATTAGTGACCAACGGTGGAGCCAAGACCAAGTTTTTTTTAGGTTGAGGCACAATAAAGAGTTCGAGGAGATAAAGTGTCACCTTTTCTCAATGTTAGTCCTCATTCTTCAAAATCTACAACAACCCTTTGAAATTGAGATATACACCTTAGATTATGTTTCCAATGCAATCATCACTTAGCATGGACATTTAATGGTGTATCAAATCAAGACACACTTTGAAATAGTTCACAAATACCCCACCTATGACAAGGACCTTTACTTTATTGTCTAGGCATATTGACAACATAAGAAATATATTATGGGAAATGAAATAGTCATCCATGTTGAACATAGATCTTTTCAATTTATGCAAACTCATAGAGAATTACAAAAAAATCGACATCAAAGGTGGTCCACATACCTTCCACAATGTCACTTGAACATCAAGTACACGAAGGAAAACAACAATAAAGTTGCATACTACCTTAGCTAACCTTCAATTGTGGCACTAACCATAGTTTTTAATTCTTATGAACATGAGACCTCAAATTGGCCCCTACTTTATGGAAACAATCTTGACTTCGCTACTACATATGGGACATTGGTCGTAGGTAAACTTCTATGTAATCCATGCCATCTTTGTGTTCCTTTGGGACATGATGAGAATATGATTTGGGAGGAACATTATAGTTGAGTGGTAGGGAACTTTTACATGGAAGAAACAATGACAATGCTACAAAAGTACTTTTACTAACCAAGCTTCGATAGGCCTTGAAATGTATATCAAATTACACATTACTCGTTCCAATGCTAAGTTACTTGCAATCAAGAAGTAGGCATTGTAAATTCCTCTCCCTATCCTTGATAAGTTTTGGGAGTCAGTCTCCATGTATTATATGTTAGGTCTACCTCTCTACCATGCATGGTAACAATTGTGTTTTCACAATTGTTGATCAATTTTATAGGATGGCAATTTTAGCACCTTGCAAGAAGAGTGTCACAACTGTAATAGCCCATAAAAGGTGTTACCTCTACAAGATAATTGTTTTTCTTTTAAAACCATTACATCAAATAAGAAAAAACTTACCTATAAATTGCAGTGGATATTCCACCGGATCAGTTCGTCACAACAGATCTTATAATATTCTAAAATCTTAGATTACACAAACTAATTTTCCTTAGATCCTAGATTAATTACTTACTAGCTTTGCTTGAATTTATGAAATACCAAAATAAAAAAAATGAAAGGAATGAGCAAAAGAACACACCATCCACACATAAATGAGCATAATATATATCCTAGGAAACCCTACGCAAGAGAAAACCCAACTAGAAGGTGAGGCCTATGCTCTACTCTCTTTTCTTTAGTTATGGAAATGCAAAAACAAAGAAAGAGACACTCATCGTGGAGTTTCCTTTGACATTGTGGCATGCATGGATGTTACAAAATATTTTCCTCCTCTATTATGCTCTCAAAATACCACTCCTATATTCTCTACTCAACTATGGAACAAATACAATGCTAAAGAATGGAACCCTTTCTCCTCATAGTGGCCCAGTATTTAACGGTTTTGACTTCCTCAACCCTCAATTAGTGATATGGTTTGGACCTTCTAGAATATTCTTTAAATTCCACACATGACTAGCCCCATATGTGTGAGTAATGGGGGTTGAAAAGGCATCCACTCGTACCATGGTGGTCAACAAGGTAGGTCAAACTACAAGAGGCATAAATTTCACATACGAGCTCTAATTGAGGTGATTTGTGCACTGTTGGAAAGGTCTCAATGCGTAGATCAACATCAAGGGTGTGTGCAAAGGTTTTGGATGATGCAACCCCCAAAAATGTTGTTTAATTCCCCAAAATGGCTTTGGAAGGTTCTAGACCCCAATTTTCCAAACTGGGACCTACCACTAAAATGGCCCTATAAGTTGATTCCTCCAATTTTCCCAACGAGAAAATACCAAGGTAAATGAAAAATTATATGATGATCCAATCTAGATCACAAATTAAAATCATCAAGCAAAGTGCATATAAGCCAACAACTACACTAGATAAGGGTCTGCTAAAGGCCCACAAGGAACATGCAACCAAATTGTCCATTTATAAAACTAACATTGCACAGATTAAATACTTAAACACAAAAATACATGTAACATGTAGCTTGCAGAAGTCCAAGGCTGAGCTAGATGCTCTCTAGCTCCCACCAACAATCTCTAATGAGATTTTTGTGAATTGGTCTTCAATAACAAAGGGGGGAAATGCACCAAGGGTCAATTTTCCACCCAACCAATGCAATCACCACCACAATTTTTGTCCCCCAAGTAGGGCTCAAGGTTAATGATGACAGGAAACACAAACTCACAGTGTTCTCAAGAATCCCATTCAACTACTCAAGATTGAATCCATAATCTTACAATCAATTCATCCTAGGTGTGGTGGAGAGGTTCCTGGATTTATAGCACCTCCAAATCCTACGAGAATATGGTGTGCAGGGGTCTTAATTCCACATTCAACTGGTGATCACAACCATATAAAAGTGGTGACCCCTTCAAGTAAGGATATTAATACCACCTTAAGCTAGTGATCACAACCACACAATAGTGTCATCTTGCTCTACAAGAATCTTACTACCACCTTTAGTTGGTGATCACGGTCACACAGCAGTGGCATCCTACAATTTGGTCATAAATAAAAAGTACAAGGAGCCATGAATACATAACTTTAGTACCTCTTCATGTTGCAGACACACTCCCAACCCCTTAATCCACATAGACCTAGTTGGAACAGACATAGTTCTGCCCAATCAATCCATCTCATAGCATAAATGCATACATCATACTTAGGTCCACAAAGCATTTCCTCTTGATCACAATGCAACATCTTCCCAAGGCCATCTCTTGGCCTTCCCCTTACTCATGCAAAGGAGAATTTGGTCTTGGGGGTGAATTTACAAGTGTCAAGAATAGGGTAAAAGTGAATTATAACCCTTTTTCCTTCTACCCATTTACCCAAGTTAACTTGGAGGTAATTTTCACATGCCTTTTCCCATTTCCCAAGCTTCCTAGGGACTAGGATATGATAGTCATCCTCATTCAGTCAAGATACCTTTCCTTGAGTGCATTACCCTAATGTCCACCAAGATCTCAACTTGCAATAGGTTACTCCATCCAAGATGACAACATATACATACAACATCATCGTCATAATCCATCACATGATACATCTCATTAAGAAAGGATAAATCATAAATCGTATTATGAATCCCACTACATGGAAAAGGTATCCAATCATAGCAATAATCATAACAAGATATCCAATCATACCAATGTATCCAATCATATCAATACTCATGAACATTGCACTAATCACAACGATGTATCCAATCATAGTGATAATCATAATCATAGCAAGGCATCCAATCTGTACATATATCATGAACCATATCAAGGAAAGGTATCCAACACATGTATACATCATAACAAGGCATCCAACATGTGCATATATCATGAACCATATTAAAGAAAGGTATCCAACATCATAATGAGGCATCCAACATGTTCATATATCATAATATGAACCATATCAAAGGAAAGGTATCCAACATAATAATGAGGCATCAAGCATGTGCATATACCATAATATGAACTATATCCAAGGAAAGGTATCCAACATCATAATGAGGCATCCAACATGTGCACATATCATACCATGAAACATATCAAACGAAAGGTATCCAACACCATAATGATGCATCCTACATGTGTGTATATCATAACATGAACCATATCAAAAGAAATGTGTCCAATACCATAATGAGGCATCCAACATGTATACATCATAAACCATCTCATGACAAGGACATGTCATAGTAAGTCATCATCAAAGGTCATCATTACTTCATAGCCATCATCAAAGGTCATCATTACTTCATAGCCATCATCGAGAGTACTAGTGCTTCATGTAATATCATCATTAATATCCAAAGCATCAACACATCAATAGGCATGTTAAACCAAAAGTGTACATAGTATCGACCTGCAATCAAGGACCAATCATGCTAACCATCATCTGATAATTGCCAATGCTTCCTACCCATTATCAAGAATATTTAATGCTATCATTAAGAAATATTAATACCTATCATCTAGACAGTTGCGCAGGAGCCTAGGTCCATCATACTCAATCATCACCCATAAATGATACATTCATTAGGTCACATGGTTGTCCAAAGGCAAGTAAATTCCAACAAGGGGTCATCTTGAAAGAGGATTCCAACCAATAATGCAAACACTCAAGGTCTAGCTAGAGGATGTTACGATTCTCCCCTTCTCAATAGGGCTATGGCCTTGAAGACAAATGAGTGCTAAGTGTGAAAATTATTTATTTTTGGATTTACCAACTCACACATCATCATCTTCAATCATTATATCTTCGTTATCAACCAACCCATGTTGTCCGCTTAAATAGTAATAACCCCTACTACTATTATTCGATTATCATCTGCATCATTAAGTTCATAGAAAGTTATTAATATCATTCAGACCCTCAATATCCCTTACATATCTTTATTAAATCATCATGACTATTGTTGAATAATAATATTGTTGTCAATTCATCATAAAGTCATAGAGACCAAATCAATTTCATCAGATCATCACCAATACACCCACATCACTATCAAGCATTAAATTACTACAACAATTATTGACATCGTGCATCATCCATTACATTTCATGTCAACTATCACCATTGAACCTCAACTTGATTATTCATCATTACTTAATCAAAGTTTTCGAATTCATCTTTATTATTGGGGTCATATCAATTAGTATTTATTATCATCAATAACTACATGCATTGTCATCATTCTACTTAGTCGAGTCGTCATCAACCTAATTAGGTTATCGACATTACCCCAAGTCGTCAACTTAATGTCATATGATTTTTAAGGATACGTTTTCATCCACTATACATCAGTTGAGTATCTCATGGGTCCATCATGGGTATTCATGAACACTAAAGGTTGAAGGCTCGATACTCATCACACCTATACTTATGGGAAAAATTATAAATTTCACCAAGGTTATCATTTATATATTGTGACTATTTTTGTAAAATAATATGATAGTCATGAAGCTAACAAGTTTACAAAAACATTGTATTAATAAAAGGTTGTAGTAGAGCTACCAACAATTGTCCAAAGTTCCAAAATGATCACTAGGAAATCCTCTACTGCTACAAAAACTAGTTCAAGACATACTACATAAAAGACATTCCAAGTGTTCTTGTTGGTGGCCTACTTGACAAAGACTCTCGAGATTCTAATAAATTTAAAGTACATGAAAACCAGTTATAGACTTGATTGCTATTTGGCTCATATTGCCCCACATTAGAGGGGAAGGATTTTTGTTGTCACATGTTCATTAGCTCATTGAGTTGATGGAATGTTTTAGCTTCTTCTTTGTTCTCCATTTTCACAAAATTGTCATATGCTTGATTATTAGAGGCTACAAATTGAGATTCTTTGCAACATATTTAGGGATTAACATATTCATTATGTTAGCATGTTGATTCTTTGATTTAGATGGATTCAAGAATATTGATTCTTTGCTTTAGATGGATTAACATATTCATTATGTTAGCATGTTGCACAATACAATGGTGCTCGATCTCATTAATATTTATAGTTATAGAGAACAAAGTTCTCTTATTGCAATGTATGCCCTCCTTGTGCCTTCACATAATTCTTCTAAATTCCAAGAGATCCTTGTTATCCATATTGTGCACCTCTACTATCTAGAAATATTAAGTAATGGTTTGATGAAGAGAAGTCTCAAGTCTCAGCTGAACAATATTAGATATCCCTTGAAAACTAGGAGCTATAGTGATCTATGAATGATGGACCTATGGCCTATCCATTTCATTGACATGGACCCTTTGCAGAATTGAATTTTGTTCCCAATTTATTTTTGGTTCAATGCTTCACTCAAATTTCAATGCATTCTATTTTTATTGCACACAATAGAACAAACTCTGAAATTGCAATCATGAATATGAGTTTAAGCATTTATAAATGAAAACATTTCCACATATTGATAGATGAGCGATTCACATGTGAACGGAGGTGTATGTCGTTACAATATTGAAATAGAACCCAAAACTATCCATATAAATTCACACTAGCTGACCAAAGACTCTTTTACATAGCCCAACAATGAACATAGATGCTAAGTGGACAGATTTAGTCATCCAACAATTGAGAAAAATTCCCAGGGTGATTTTAGTCACTCGATATCAAATAAAAATGACAAGGGGCGAGTTTAGGTACATGGAGTCATATAAAAATGTTTGGGGGTATCTAAATTCTTCCAAGTACTAAATGAAATTCCTAGGGGTAGGTAAATTCGCCCAAGAGTCTCTAAATTCACCCAGGCAATAAACAACATGCCTAGGGTCTCTGAATTCACCTAGGCAATACACAAAACACTCAGGTAAAGGAGAACACGCCGGTGAGTCTATAAATTTGCCTAGGTAGTAAACAACATGCCTAGGAAAAGGATAAAATGTTGAGCTAGAAAAAGAACACCAAAATAAAAATGCCCCCAAAAGTATAAATTATGTGAATGGGTGCTACAGGCTGAAGATATACTTCAACATAGAATGTATAGATCAATGTAACTCATAGAAAAAATACCCAAAGAATATAATTCATTAACTCACATATATCAATGTTTAAATGGGATTTTTATTATGTACAAGAGAAATTACAAATGGGTGAGCTATACAAAGACTTTGTTTATTGTTACTCATTGTGAAGACCAAAATCGTAGCAGGCCATGATTCATAGACACCTTCGCTTAGAGTGAATAGGCACATTAAATCCTTCGTCCACTCAACCTCAAGCAGACTACCCTCTTAGAGCTATTTTTCTCATACCATCCTTCCCTCTTTATCCTTGCATATCCCCCCGTTTCTCTCTTCGCTACAACATTAATTCTTTTAATGCGTTGACTTTGGAAGGCCAATCGTCACATGGTTCATTTCCACTTCTCATTTTTCAAAAATACAAATTAAATTGAAAACAACAATTACAAGTTTATTATGATTAAAAAAAATAATTTAGGCAAGGATCCAATTCGAATCACACCTCCCCATTTGTAGGATTTTGGTCCCCAAAAGCTTCAACTCCCTTCAATATTCTTCTCCAATCAACAAAAAAACTCTGAAAAATCTCCACAAAAGGGTGCTTCCATTGTAAGATGGAAGATAAGAGTTGAATAGGGGTTGCCTTTGGCATAGCCTTGATGTCCTTCTCATGGATATGGATGACATTCACTGCTGTAATAGGTTATTGGAAAACTGTTTCTCCTTGGGATGCAAGTGAAAACAACTCCTCTTTCCCCTTGACCTTGACTCTCCAAGCTTTCTTCTTGGCTGTTTGGTTCCCGAGATTGAGTTTTGGGTGAAGCCTCCAACATTTGGCCTCCCAATGTCCAGTCAATTTGAAGTAATGGAAATAGTTCCTACATGGGTTGCTTGGCCTTATGACCCCTTTTCTTGCAATCGAAACAAATTAAGCCATGCATTTTTGGTCTTTGATGATGCTTGTTAGTTTGGTGTCTTGGTCTCCAAATAATTGGAGCGAATATGGATGGCAAAATCATCTCGTTATTTCCCTCTTTCAAGATTCTACAAGCATATTTGAGTGGCTTGTTGCACACTTCGTTTCTTACTGTCTTTTCCTCCATGGAAATGACCTCTTTTTTTGTTCCTCTTGCCTTGACAAAAGTGGTTTGAGCTGCACTTGTGTTGGCTTCTTGTCCATTGATTCCTAGGCCTTCATGCTTGGGCCTATGTTGAACTACAATGGGAATCAAAATCCCCTGGCCTTCCTTGCCTAGCCCGTGGCCATAATACCCCATTTGCATCATGAGATTGCCTCTAGTGTGCTTCTCAAAGTCACCAAAGGTATTGGAAGGTGAGTTTACCATGTTTTCCTCTGTTATGGTACTAGCTTCGGTAGTGGTAATGGAAGGGGATTTCTTTGTCTCTTTGGAAGCTTCTTCTAGCTTCTTCAAGGCCTCTTCCTTCGCTGCGAAGTCATGATATAGGTGAGTAGTGACCTCGGTGAACCTCTCCTCTTACAAATTATCCATCTCAATGAGCTTCTCCCCCAACTACAAGAGCTGCAATATGCTCCTGTTTAATTCTTCCCTCATGATGGTGAAGGAATCCTGGTGCTTAGCAAGCTCTTTCTCCAACTCATTTTATCTGTGTCTCCAATATCGTCTTTCTTCTTTGATTTTCCTGTTGAAGTCTCTCAACTCTTCCAACTTCTCCATGTTCAAGGATTTTCCCATGGCAATTACTTCAAGGTCTCTAACAAATTTTCTCTGATACCATCTGATCTGTAAATGGTGGGCCTATGGCCCATCCATTTCATCGACACAAACCCTTTGCAGAATTGAATTTTTTTCTCAGTGCAGTTTTGGTTCAATACTTCACTTAGATTTCAACGCATTCTATTTTTACTGCACACAATAGAACAAACTCTAAAATTGCAATCATGAATCTGACTATAATCCTTTATAAATGAAAATATTTCCACATATTTCCAACTAAGATATTTACATGTGAAAGGGGGTGTATCTTGTTATGATATCAAAACAAAACCCAAAAATATCGATCTAAACTCACACCAATTGACCAAAACTCTTTTACACAACCCAATAATGAAGAAAGATGCTCAGTGGATGGATTTAGTCATCCAACAATGGAGAAAAAGTCCGAGGGCGATTTTAGGCACCTGACATTAGATAAAAATGAGCAGGGTCAAGTTTAGGAACACGCCATCAAATAAAAATATCCAGGGTCTCTAAATTATCCCAAGTAGTAAACAAAACACCCAAGGGTAGGTATATTTACCTAAGAGTCTCTTAATTCGCCCAGGTAGTAAACAACATGCCTAGGGATCTTTGATTTTTCCCAGAAAATACAAAAAATGCTTAGGTAGAGGAGAGCATGCCCAAGGGTCTGTAAATTCGTCCAAGGGTCTCTGAATTCACCCAAGCAGTAAACAACATGCCGCAGAAAAGGATAAAATGTCTAGCAAGAAAAATAACAACAAAATAAAAACACCCAACAAACAATAAATTATGTGAATGGGTGCTATAGGTTGAAGATATACTTCAATGAATAATGCATATATCATTGTAACTCATAACAAAAATACCCAAATAATAGAATGCATTAACTCACATATATCGACATTTAAATGACATTTTTACGATGCTCAAGAGAATTACAAATGGGTGAGATATACACAAACTTTGTGTATAGTTACTCACTATGAGGACCAAAATTGCAGCAAGACATGGCTCAAAGACACCTTTGCTTAGAGTGAATAGACACAATAAATCCTCCATCCACTCAACCTCAAGCATGCCTCCCTCTTCGATCTTTAACTTGTGATGTTGTCCTTCCCTCTTTCTCCTTGCATCTCCCCCCATTTTCCTCTTCGTTACAACATTCATTCTTTTAATGTGCTACCTTTGGAAGGCCAATTGTCACATGGTTCGTTTCCACTTCCCATTTTTCTAAAATACAAAATAAAATGAAAACAACAATTACAAGTTTATTACAATTATAAGAAATAATTTAAGCAAGGATCCAATTTGGATCATATAGTGACAAGGTAAGCATCAACACTAGGAGTCCTTACACCAAACAAAATGGGGAATTTAAACTCAAAGAAGTTAAAACCCAAGGCAAACTTCCAAACACAGGATAGATAAGAGGAGAATCTCAGTAGACTTTTGAAAGACAAATAACTTGAGAAAATGACAAAAGAGATTCCAACAACAAAACCTTTGTTCCAATCACCTCGAGATATAAACTTTTCCAAAGTTCCCAAATCGAAACAAGACCTCAAATTTAAAATTACAAAGATATATACATATTCACACATTGCACATGTGGCCCTTTTATTATTATGAAAACCACTATTACATATACATTTACCCATTACATGTTCATTTAACCCCATATATGCTCCGCTTGGGGTCATACCATTGACCATACAACTCACGTTCATGTTGTGTTCACTCGATGTCATATTATAACATTCATTTGAATCCACATAAATGTATATTTTGTGTGATATATGTGAGATTTCTTGAGTTCATCGTATCCAAGTACAATATCATGGTTGATCCTTTTAAGGTTAAGGCAATAGTCCAGTTACCTCCCCCACGTACAATTAGACAACTTCAAAGTTTGCAAGGGAATGCAAAATTTATGCAATGGTTTATCACTAATTATGCGGAGATTGAAAAATGCCTCATGTGCCTCTTGAAAA
>SNQJ01S0074768.1:34576-47894 GCA_010110895.2 Picea sitchensis | reverse complement strand
AATTCAATACACAATTAAACCCTCTTACAAGGACTGATCATTAATCTAGTAATTGAATCCTTCAATTATAACCATGAGCCATGAAATAGAAATGATAACTGGAATTATGGACACAACTTTAATTGAAATCTATGAACTCACAATATGAAGATTAAATAAAAATGCTAATTCAAATCTGAACATACGAATCTAATAAAATCGTGAAGAAAAGTGTACCAACAGAACATGGGGGCCCTTCCACGCTTGCAAGCACACTTGTAAAAACTTCAGATGATGAAGATGCTAAATCATAACAACATGAATGATAAAATTTCTGTCTCTGATTAAAATCTGGAAATGAGTTATCCAAAATAGAGTTCTGAAGCTCGTACACAATCTCCTGTCTCTTCTTTGCATCACCAACATACATTCTTCACCCCCATTTACATGTTTCTACTACTTATTTATATAAAAATTACAAAAGGGGCTATTTTTTTCCATAAAAGCCTAACTGATCTCTAAATCAGGTCGAATCAGTTTCAATCCCTAAACATAAGAAAAATATCAAGCCTATTCATTTATGATTCGGATTTTTCTGCTAAACTAGCTGGGTTTCATCAGCGTTGATCAGATATTTAGGAAGATTCTTCACCATCTGTGTGCATTCTAGATCAAATCTCGTGTACTTCATTTGGGTCTACCTGTTATGCCACATGTCAGATCATAAAGCATTTACAGGAAGTTACCACATCTGCAATTTTTTAAAATTTCAATTTTTAACACAAAAATTCCATAAATCGATTTTAATGTAGAAATAACAATCATGATACTATATTAATCAATTTCAATAAAATATGAGGGATTTATGAAGGTTTAGTGAAGAAAATGGTGGATAATGATGGGATTTTAGGACAAAGGATAGGCCAAATAATGAAACCAATAGTCACTATGGTATGTGGGTTCATAGCGATTATGGGTTATAAGGGTTAGTTTCTAATGGTTATGGGGGTTATGGGTAAGGGGTTAATGGAATTAGGGGATACCATTATAAGGGTTAGAGGTCATACATTTCAGTGCTTAGGGGTTAGAGGGATATAGGGGTTAGAGTAGTTATAGGTAATAGGTTTCAAAATTAGAATTATATGCGTTAGAGATTAGGTTTATAAGGGTTATGCTTGGACATTATGGATTAATAGTAGTGAGGGTTTATAGGGGTTTCAGAATAGGGTTTATCCATTATAAATGTTACAAGAGTTAAAGGTTAATGAATATATGAGTTAGGGGTTATGGTAGTTAAGCTCATTAGGAGTTACAGGCCAGATAATGGTTACATTGGTTTAGAATTGTGCTTTATAGGGATTAGGGGTTAATGTTTATAGGGGTTAGGTATGGAGAGAATTAAGGGTTAGGTGTTAGGGATGATAAGGGTTACAATGTTATGGAGTAAAGTGGTTATATGGTTTGAGTATTACAAGGATTAATGTTTGTGAGATATAGGTATTAGGTGCTTAGGGTTAATAAGTTAGGCTTTATCTATTTGGGGTTTATAAGTTACAAATTATAGAGGTTAGTGATTAGGGTTAACATAGGTGATAGAATAGTACTAATAATGGATAGATGTAATAGTTAATGTACATTTTTGGGGTTATAAGGGTTAAAGATTAGGGTTAAATTTTCAAGGGTTCAGGGGTTTGGGATTCTAAAAATTGTATTGGTTATGAGTCAAATGTGTTTGGGGAAATAAATTATAGTGATTATAAGGGTTAATGGCCATAGGTTCTTAGGGTTTAGATGGTTACTCAGTAATAGTGATTGTACGTAATAGTATTAAAAATTATAGTTACAGGGGTTACAAATTATAAGGGATATGGGTTAAACATTAGGGATGAAAAGGGTTAAGGGTTATAGAAGTTATGGGTTTAGGGTTCCATACATTAGTGTATATAGTTATTAGTTGATAATCCTTATAATTTTTATGGAATGTATGGGTTAGTGATTATTTTTTATAGAGGTTAAGGATGAAACATGTGACACAACTTATAATAGTTATGGATCATATCAATCACATGTGCTAGGGATAAGGGGTTATAAGAGTTCGAGGTTAGAAATTACAAGGGTTAGAAGTTATATAATTTAGGGATTAAGGGTTATTGGGGACAAGGGTTAGGGTACTTGATTGATAGTGAATGACAATTAAATTGGTTATGATATAATGTTCAAGGGTTATAAATATTATGCGATTGGGCTATAGGAATTAGGTGTGAAATATATTAGAGGGGTTAGTGGTTTTCCATTATGCTATGGATAATATGAGGATGAATATTGGTGTTGGAAGTTAGGGGTTTTAGTTGACTAAGGGTTTGGGTGATGGAAGTTAGGGGTTTTAATGACTCATGCACCCCAAAAGATATCTGGTGAATTGACGATGCATGTAGAGAAAGTCCTTTCTATGACCTTTTGTGGGTGGGCCTAGATGCTATTGATGGTGCTAAAGCACCAAATCACCTCCTATCACAATTAATAATGGTGGAATTGTGCCTTTTGGATAGTACTATGTGTTTTATTTTAAGATGATGGGGAGATAGGGTTTAAGGGAGTGTGTTTCACCTTGATTTTTTCACACATTAGATCAACTCATGATACATATCAAGGACTATCCATATGATGGGATGAACTACCAGGGCGACTTACAACTAACCCAACTACCAATTGGTTGAACATGGGGCTCGGATGATATGTATAGATGCATTGAACAAAACTAATATTTGTATAGTTTGACTCCCATATTCCACTTGAAGGCCAAAGATATCATTTAGATGAATTGTCTCATGGTTTCAGGCCCTTTTCATGGCCCATGAGCCAAATAAGTTTCATTTATGGTCTAAATATTTAAATTTCCTCCCTTGAACATTCATTGCCTTAAGATCCACCCTTGTTGTGCAATTAATGGCTATAATATCTTACTGAAAGGGAAAATAGTCCTCGTACATGCCCTTTGTGGTGGTTTAAGGACTTTCTCATGACCCTCAAACCCTATAAGATTCATTTAGGACTAAGGCACTTATTTTTCTCCCATGAACATGGTCAAATCCATGAGACCCATCCTTAGTGCACCAAATCTCATAATAGTGTACTCCATATGCCACTTTGATGCCAAATATCACCTCTAAAGGGCCCTTTAATGGCAATGCTCCTATACTAATGCATGCCATTATATTGGTGAAGGCGAGATCTATAAGATATTTGGTGAATATATCTAATTGTTGATCTACTAAAGGAACAAATATTGGCACAAGTTGTCCTTGAGCATGAGGCTCTCAAATTTAGTGCATCCAAATATCCATGTGTTTTTTCTTCTAATGATTCATTGGATTATGAATAAGATCAATGGTACTTTGATTGTCACAAAGGTGGAATGAGTTTGTGGAGGAAGACCAATTTGATCAAGCATCATCTGTATCTAGGGAAGATGCTTCCCGACATGAACTTCACTAGCATAGTTGTCTTTAGTGGAGAAAAGAATAACAACTTGTTTCTTTTTAGAACACTAAAATATTGGTCCAGATCTAAGAGAAAACAAGTATCCCATGGTAGATATTCTCTCATCAATATCACTAACCTAGTGGGCATTGAAAAATCCAAGGAGGCAAATATGAGTACGATCGGGCATGGATGGTACTCGGTTTTCCATAATTTCAATGGTCGCTGAGGGGGCACCAAACACTGCAAGACATGTGGTGCTCTTCTAGGTGTTGGAACCTATCTCTGGTTGAACCAATTTCAGGGTGGGAAAGTCATTAAGAAGAAAAGATAACTCTTCCCAGGCCCCCGATGAAATCTCCATATTTCCTAACATTGTCATCCACCATCATGTCCCGGTTTGTGAATATTAACCCAATTCTCTTTTGATGTTCATGCAGAGTGCACCCTTGATAAAAGGATTCCCCATCTCTTAGGATCGACTAACCCATGTCCAAGTGATTTTCACATGGAACATTTCGTCGCTTCACTCTTCAAAGTTCTCATTTGAATATTTGCTACTACCACCAAGATCTGCACCAGGGGAACTTGTTGATATCATGAACAAAAACTATATATTATATAATATATTCATATAAAATATAACATATTATATAAAATATGACATAAAATATAAAAAATATTTATAAAATTAAAATATTTTATATATTGTAAACATATATATGCTATATGTATGTTACATATATAACATATATATGTTACAAATATATAACATATATATGTTATATATTTGTAACATATATATGTTACAAATATATAACATACATATGTAACATATATATGTTATATGTATGGTACAAGGATAGACTTGACCCCATTCCCATTCATAGAACCCGACCCTTAACCCCATTCACAAAGAACTTGACACCATTCGTGCACATTCACTCGACCCCACTGTCATTCACCCAACCCTTGCATCATCTGCCAAACAAAACCCTCAACCCTGAATCCCTTGCCAAATGATCCACAAAGGCAGATAGAGATAGCCACCTAGCTACCAAATGACAAACAGATAGATATTATGGCCTACCACAGAGACATAGAGGTGTAAAAAGAGACGTGGTGACCCCACCAAGGAGCCACAGAGACAAAGAGTGACAAAGAAGTGAACTAGACCAACAATGACTTCCATTCCAGTAAAGTTTCCTCACTTTGTCCTTTTCAAAATTTCATTATGAAAAGTCTAGGGCACACATGCATCATCATTTGAATGATATATTCTATATATTCAATCTAGGGCACCATTTTTGAATTAGATATTCTACAGATTTGGGTTAGGGAATATTCAAATTTGAACTTTTGTTCCTAGGGTTTTCCTGGTCACAATCTTATTAGAGGGAGATTGCCAATATGGTCATAAAATATGTTGTCGTGTTTCTTCTATGTTTCATATCAGAGGGATATTGAAAATATGGTCATAAAATATGTTGTAGTGTTTCACAATCTTATCAGAGGGATATTGCAAATATGGTCATATCAGTGTCGAAGTGCTGGTGGAAGAGTTCAATATTACTCACCATAACCAGTAATAAACTCTTCCTTAAAACCCATATCCTTGGCACTAAACCTACTCTCATGTGCATCCTCCACCTGCGTGTGATCCGATGTCGCAAACTGATTCAAGCATGGGCTAGCCACGTGTTGGATGGGTCCTGGATTGGCTACCAGTTGAATCCCTAACATACCATATGGGGGAATGGGTGTGTTTAGTGTTATTGAATAAGTAAAAATTAATTAGTGAATTACAATTTATTTTAAGGGACGAATAATAATAACAATAATTTACTACTACTAATTATTAATATCAATATATTAATTTAATTAACTAGGGTAACATTCTTAGAATTTATTCATGATTCAAATCATAAATCATGGGACTCTCTTAATTCCTACAAGCCTTTTGGGATATATTTTGAAGCACTAGCACAATTGGATTTAAACATAAATTAGGGTACCGTGAAGATATATAGAATAAGAGAAAGATAATGTACTATAACGATAACTTTAGACCTAAGTTATAAGATCAAAACTATCTTTCTTCTATTGCTAGTTTATAGAATAAAATGTCCGTTTCTAAAATATGAACTAAATCTCATGCTTCATAGTCAAATTGGGTGTTGGAAAAGACATAGAATGCCATGGGAAGAAATAATTTGTAGTGGTTGAGATTCATAAAATTTATTCATGATTCAAATCAGAAATCTTGTCATGGGACTTTGTTAAGTCCTACAAGCTTTGTGGGATCTATTTTGAAGCACTAACACAACTATGTTTAAATATTAAGTAGGGTGCTATGAAGAGATATATAATAAGAGAAAGCTAATCTACTAAAGAGACCTTTAACCCTAAGTTACAGGATCAAAACTATATTTATTCTATTGCTAGTTTAAGGAATAAAATTATCATTGCTAAAATATGAACTAAATCTCATACTTCATAGTCAAATTGTGCTTGTTGGACAAGACATGAAACCCCATGGGAATAAAGAATTTTTAATATTCAAAATATGAAAAAAATAGAGGATAGAAATAAATTTCTTTTCAAAATTTGTGATGTGCACATTAAAACTAAATTCTACAATATTTTCTACCTTAATGATATTCATAACTTGTTGTATGCAAACTTTCCAGTCATAATAAAATTAAAAAAAAAATCAATTAATCATCACATCCTTTTAAATTTTGATAGACTAACATTCGTCTTAGTTGATAATAATTATCATCAAATTATTGTTATTTCAATATCAATACAAAATAAAGATCAAAATGTAAAATAATGACCCTAATGGGGTGAGTGCACAAAGTTGGTGGATGAAAAAGTGGAAAGGGGGTTAGCAGGAATGTGCACTCGAAAGAACTTTTTCAAATTCTCAGGAATGCACACATGTTCCTAACCCTACAAGTTTGGCAAGGCCCGAACCTCCAATCAACATGTCATGTATACATGGTATGCTGACTGGAGGTTCGATCCTTTCCAAACCTATAGGGTTAGGAACGTTTGTGTGTCCCTAAGAATGCACACATGTTCCTTCGAGTCTACATTCCCGCTAACCCCCTTTCCACTTTTTCTTTTACCAACTTTCTTCACTCACCCCTTTGGGGTCATAAGAACACATGCACATTCTTAGTGTTCCTGATGTGCTTGATTTTTAAGGGACCATGAGCACTTTTTGTGCTCATTTTCACATCGTGCTCATGATTTTCCCAATTGGAGCAAGAAAAAAGGACTAATAGAGGATGAGAAAAACCCGATATCTTTCCATCGTGTCCATTGCAAGAAAGGTATGGTTGATTTTTTGTCATTTCCTCTTGGCTTTGCAAAAAATACAAAAAAAATAGTCATGGGTTATGGATGTAAATCCCAATGATATTGAACAATTATTAGCTAGGTTCACTACACATAATTAATACTTGAATGTAAATATATCAACAATTCACTAATCTTGTATAGTTTTTTTCCAAGTTCATTGTAAAGATAACACATAGTTTTTCTTTGTTTTACAAAAAATTATGTTAATGATTTTGTTGGGATAAAATGAAATTGTTGTTTGTAGTACCTTTGTCATAAATACACTTATTAAATTTCGTTTTTAAAATGTGTCATAAATTATAAAATGGAAGTCGTAGATGATGTAAACTTCCAACCAACAGAACAAGGCAAGGAAAACCCCAGCCCACCACCAGCCCACCACAACTACCCAACTTAAACACTCACATTAATGAGGGGTTGGACATATTAAGAACACTTGTAAATCAATTAAGTGGTATGATAGAACCAAGAAGAGAGTCCTTGGCCACTTCTTTGGATGTTATTGTGAGTTCCATTGCAAGTGCCCAAGGGAAATTGACTTCTATTTCTGAATATAGGGAAAGAATGTTTGAGTACTGCAACACCGGATTGGATAGAAAGCAAGTTGGATACTCAGGTATATCAAAAAAACAAATGGTGTCTATTTTTATTGATCCTCAATTTCAACAACAACCACATGTGACCAAGAAATGAATTTGCACTGACTGGTGCATCAACCCAAAAATTAGTCAAAATTGGATGGATATGTGGTACATGGTATTTGATAAACCTCCCTGCAATAACATAGAGGTTCCTTTATATTTTTTGTGAAAATTTTGGGCTGAATTTATTTTGGGTCAACATGTCAACTACGTCGACATCGGTGACTTCTAGGGGGTGGGTCAAGGGTTCTCACAATATCGAGAGCATGATAGGCATGATCCCATGTTAGGACCTCATCTCCCCAAGTGAAGGCCTAGCCCCCTTCCCAAAATCCTCTTGTTGCAGAGATCTTATAGCAGGTACAATTAGCTATATCATCATTGAATTAGATCCTAGTGAAACACGATAGATTTGTTACACTATCTCGGTAGGAGTTTCCTACCAGTGACATTGATAGAGGGGTCAGAGCTTCACCCCATACAACACAATGGAGTGAGGAGAGGGAACATGGACATAATAGTCATCCATGTGAACCTCACAGATGCTCTATTTGTGGGCATACCTGTTATGGGCCTATGGAGACCAGTCAACAACAATTCTTCATGGAGGATCTTAATATCTTAACCATCTTTGTGTTCTTCATAATTATATATTTATATGGTATTCTCTGTATTTATGTCATTATATCATTGTGTCATTTTGCAGTTGTTATGTCTATGTAGCATAACCTCTACACCCATGGATGCATCAATGGATGTATCTATCACTAAATAAGCAATAAAGGAAACTTGCTCATTTGGCGTACCCCATACATAGGTATGTGTCACATTTGATAAATTCACCATCACCATTTATTTATGTTATGGAATCCTCTAGGTTTTAACGTTCTTGTGTTTTTGTAGGTTGTGGGACTAGATGATGCCAACGAATGTCCATCTGGGATGGAAAATTCACCTGCATCACATGTATCTCATGTGTAGAGTTAAATATCATTTAAATATAAATTTTGTTTTATTTATGTTGTTGAATTTTACTATTTGATACTAATAGTAGAATATTATTAATATGTATGCATGTTGCTGACATATTTTCTAGTTATAGTACTAGTCCACTCCCTCGACACATAGCCTCTACTCATGGGTTACCTTACTCTATGCCAAGAGAGTTTCCATCACTTGTACAACTTGTGGGGGTCCATTTCTTCCCAACCCCAACATCTTTCTTATTCGGTTCATCCTCAGTGGATGCACCCAAAATTCACCTATCCAAACCACCTCTTCCAACACATACATCCATAGTGGATGCACCTGTATGCCACCCACCCAAACCATCATTTCCATTGGCCCTATTTACCGAGGATACCATAGTAGAGGTTTCCTTGGAGCAGGTTGTATAGCTGAGTGCTCGACATTCCAAAAACTCTCCACCAAGGACCAAGATATTCACGGTGAGATAATGTGTTGATGATGATTTTTCTGTATCATAGATTTGTTATATATATATATATTTGTTTAATTTTGATGATTTGGTACTTGTAACTAACACAAGGTGGAATCACTGAGCAGTTAGGGTCGCAGAGCAGGGTAACACCCTCATTATTGTCAGTCCCATATGCGGTGAGTTGTCTTATGTTAAATTACAAAGTATCATTTTGTAAGTATTTTAATTCATTGTGGCAAGAAACTTATAACAATGTTTTTTCATTGTATAGTCATTGAAGTGACGAAGCATGCCCAGGCCCAAATCCACTCGAGGTGAGTCTTCAAGCATGAGAATAAATATATATTTCCAGGATGCTCATGAGGGTGGCAAGGGTGGCAATGGTCAATGACTGACCACCATATGGATACTTTTTATGTTAGTGAACTTACTGTCATTTTGTATATTGGGTACGAGGTGCCATTTTGTAAAAAATGTACAATTTAGATGATGTTGAATACACACACACACACACACACACACACATTTCATGGCATGTTTTTTTTATGAATCTCATTTTTTCTTCTTTTTATGTTGATGAAAGTATGAATTTCAAAGTGTATGAATGTATGATTTTTTATAAAGTGATTATAAATACTTGTGTTACATATTAACAAATATCTTATGGTGGAAAATATTGCTAAGTGATAAATCCATAAGCATCTAATTGTTCTCATTACCTAAATTTGATAAAAGGCCGAAGTCCCATCCTATTTAAGACTCAGAATCTGGCATTGGCTCCTCATCTAGATTTAATACCTACTCTTCTCCATGTACTGAATCCTCTAAATATGAGTTTGAATATGTAGCATCTGAGTTCATGGAATCATCATCTCTGATGTCTAGAAATGATGGAAGTACAAGAGTATCTCCATGTTTCATTGGTGGTTCATGCAAATGAATCTCATCAAATTGACCACTGCACTCAATGATAAGCCAATATGTAGAGGGATCAATCAACATGTATCCCTTCACATCATCTAGATATCCCACAAATATTCAAGGTGTGCTATGTGGATCTAATTCTTTCCTCTTATCAGAAGGAACATGGGCCCATGCGTGAGATCCAAATATGCAGAAGTGTGTGACATATGGTTTGTCACCTGTCCAAGACTCAAGGTGCCATGTCCTCAATAGATATATGAGGAGTTATATTTTGTATGTAAGAAACATATTTAAGTTCCTCAACCAAATATTGGAAGGAAGAGACCTCGCATGCAACATGCAACTATTCATCTCCTTGAGAAATATGTTCTTCCTTTCAACAACTCCATTCTGTTGTGGAGTGTATGGAACTGTATGGTACAACTGGATACCATCCTCACAAAAAATATTCCAAACGTCTATTTTGTTATACTCCCCCCCATTATTTGTATGGAGGATCTTGATCTTCTTCCCAGTCCGTGTCTCTAATATGTATTTGAAGTCTTTGAGATGCTCAAAAACTTCAATTTTTTTCCTAAGAAAATAAACCCAAGTATAGTGTGAGTAATCATCCATAAACGTAAGGACATAACTTGCTTTACTGATGGAAGGATGTGGAAATGGACCCATGAGATCACTGTGAACAAGATCCAAGGAATATGAGTCTCTCTTTTCCTTCCCATTTTCAAAATTCTCTTCAGGATGCTTGCCAAGAATGCATCCTTCACAAACCCCTTGAGAATAGTGAATGTTTGGCAATCCTTTGACCATTCCTTGCTTGGAAAGTCACTACATGTACCTAAATTTTAAATGACCAAATCTCCCATGCCATAATCTACTACTATCATCAACATGTGTTATTAGTAAATAAGAGTCATGGTCAACAAAATTAGTGAATTTATACAACCATGATTTGTGATCTACCTCACCAATTGCAATAATGGAATTGTCATGCATGCAAAGTAAAAAAATTGAATCTGATGTAAATTCAACCTTTTTACCTATTTGAGTGATCTGATAAACTGAGAGAAGATTTATAGAAAGCTTTGGAACATGTAAAAAATTGTCAAAACTACCATTAGGGAGTTCCACTCTTCCCTGTCCTTCTAGTGCTACTGGAGTATCATCCCCCATGAGAATAGGTGGTCTTGATAATGAACTCAAGGATGTAAAATATTCCTCTTTAGATACCATATGATGTGATGCACCATAATCTATAATCCACGAGTCATATGAGGAATTAATTACAACAAGATCATGATGATTACCTTTCTTAGAAGCAATATCTTCTTCCTTCTTCTTCTTGGTTCCTTCAGGAATGAAGTTTCCAAGGTTTTTCTTTTAAAGTAACTATGCCATAAGATCAATTTGATTCTTCATGCACATGGATTCTTCATGATTTGGTTTATTGCAATAAGTCCACTATTTTCCCTTCTTCTTCTTCACTTTGGAATTTGAAGAGTCTTTGGAACCTGAATAATCCTTGAAGGGTTTGGGATATATATCCTTTTATTTTTGTTTCCCCTTTCCTTTCTACGTGTATTTTTGATTGGATGACCCTTTTTACATCTTGCATGGTGAGTGCATGTGCTTTGGGTTCCTTAATTAGAACCATCTGAATGATTTTTTCATACTCATGTGTGAGAGAATCAACAAACTTCTCCATGGTAGGAATCTTCCACTTTGATCAAAAGATATATCTTCCATAATGGAAAGTGGAGACATAGACAACATATTCTAGTCCTAGCTTAGACAATATTGTTAGAATAAGTTGGTCCACTTGTTTATATTTATCAATACAACAATATTTCAAGTTCAATATCAAATATTTAAACTTGGTAAAGAAATCTTGTATATTATCAAAACTTTTAGGATCCAAGGTATTCAACTCTAGTTCAAGCATATGACCTCTCATCTCATTCTTCTTTCCAAAGAGACCTTCCAAGGTGGTCTAGATCTCATTTTTAGTCTTGCATGTGGCAACATGAAACCATAAATTGGTTGAAATTAATTAAAGAAGAAGTCTTGTGGTGTCATCCTTACAGTTCACCCATATGGTCTTCTCAATCATTGTTGTAGGTTTTGTTTCTGTCACCATCATCAAATTGTACAATCCTTTCCTTTTGAGTTGGAATTTGACCTTCAATTTACATTCAAAATAATTATATAGTGTGATAATTATCACCAAATTTGACTAAAGAATTGGTGTCCTATCCATCACTCTTACTGGTTCTAAAAATCCTAAAACAATTACTCTCAATTTCCAAGTGAAAAAATAATAAATTACTATAGAAAAAGGAAATTTTCAAGGGTGTCACACCCTACTTAAGGATACAGTGAAAAACTGGCCTAATTTTTGCACTCTGTCTATTCAGAAGGTGAAACACTGAGGAAAACTAAGAAGTGAGGGTGTGACACTTTCAACTGTCAGACTTTTCGACAGGGAAAGGGTGTGACACTGTCAGATACACAGATTATGCTCGTCGAAACTTTGATTTCTCTCTTCTTTGGCTTATCTGGTTTGATCCAAGCATCTTGGATATGATACCATGTCAATGTTTCATGGGAACTTTCACAGGATATATAGCTAAAGAAAATGAAAACAAATATTATCAAGAAAAGGATGAGAGATTCAATATGGAAGAATGAGAAAATATGTTCACACTACTCCAATGAGTTGATCAATGATCGAATGATTACAATGAATGAGCTATATACACTCATATAGGGAAGAACATTCCATAATTAACAAAAGAAAACAAAAAGTGAGCTCTTATTAGATGCATGCATGCATAATAATGATGGTCTAAAAATAGAAAGTCTAAAATAGAACTAGGTCCAATTAACTAATAGTGAACTAGTGAGTTCAAAATATAAATATTTCCAACAAAAATTTCCACAATTCAATTTCCATGATTAAACAAATCACAAAACTATCATCATCATAAACACATAACAATGAAAATAATATCCTACATTACACAAATACATTTAGATGTATACATATCAAATGTCTATATGATTATAAATAAACCCAACAAATATTGATAAATGAATCACTAAGATAAGTAAATATCAAAGTTATGTCCTTCTAAGCACAAAATATAGGTTGTGACATTTACAAATCCCTATAACACAACTATGATCTAAAATATACTAATCCCTCCTTGCATGTCTTTCCATGTAGCTTCCCATTTTAACCTATATAATAATAAATATATATATTTCCATAACATTATGCAAGGATACCTTCAAATGAAAATGTGGATTGCAATGAAACAAGAATAAAAAAAAAAGGAACATTTCTCATCCCAAGAAATAAAAAAACATTTTTTCTAGGGACATATGACTTAAATTTATATCATAAATTTCCTTTCCATCTAAAAAAGTGATTTTTCCTTGCCATGCCTTGCCTTTCTATGCCATTCCATGCCATGCCTTTCCA
>SNQJ01S0074768.1:10759-27463 GCA_010110895.2 Picea sitchensis | reverse complement strand
ATTCTTGTTTCATTGCAATCCAATTCATAAATATGTAATATTTGTTCAATTGTTCCTTTTACATACCTATGGTCATTCAAGTACATAATCAATATAACTTATAATATTGATGGCCTCAATTAACTTCTCGTGCTCAAAGTAAGGCAATAAGTATCATACCTTTGATGAGTTCTTACTTGCCATTGTTTGTAGCTAGAGATTTGTACCAACAACCAAGTTCGTAAAGTGGTATATGAATTCACCTGGTCTATAATCTTGAAATACATAACCAAATTTCTTTCGTTTTCTTCCATCATGTGTCAGATATTATCCTTTAATAACCATCGACCCAATCGAAAATTCAATGCATTCAGACTCGGTTATGGATCACATGATGGTCTACCTTCCCTCTAAGAAACATGCCAACCAATAATCAGTGAACCATTCATTACCTCTTGGGGAAACCACTGTATATGTTCCTTGCAAAAAACAGAGTTCCAACACGTGAGTCCACTAAATGACCAAAGAATAAAACATTGATGCTAGGTATTGAAAATTTAGTAGAAGGTTTCAATGAACCCAGGAGTATGAGATATGAGACATGATCATAATCTCTTGAAATACTTTATTAGTCCTCCTCCATATAGGATAATTCCATAGTTATATTTTTATAAGTGGGGAGCAATACAGGATCCCATCTATAACCTAGTATGTCGATTCACAATCATCCCATTCATTACTACTACATGGACCACAAAAGCAAGAGAGATTTCTCATCCATATTTCAACTATTGCATTGTATGATGTTTGAACTAAATGGAATCCATGAGTGCCCTATATTGTTTTGCATTCATACCACTATGATTGAACTACATTGACCACCTCCCAAAGTTATCTATGTACATGTCCTTTCCTGTGTGATTGGTCTTCATGGGTTCTGGTTCCCTCTCCCATTACTGAAGAACACAATTCAACAATGTATTTCACATATTGAATGAGGGAACTAGTAGTGAACTTCATTTCTTGTCTGTGTAACACTCTTTTTATGCATGCGCCTGCTCCATCATGCTCCCATTTCCCATGCCCAGATTTGAAATAGTTCCAAATGTGTGGTACCTTGAGCTTTTTGTCCAAAATACACAACCATTGAAATACATGAGCTTTTTTGAACTGGCCTACACAACCATCTGACCAAATACATTGTTGATCAGTCTGTATGTTCTTCTCCTTAAGGTGATTGTAAAACAACTCAAAGCAATGTTGTGCGTAGTCTAAGTCATGGTACCAATCATCGCTTATGTAGAATTGATACTCATTCAATATAAATCTTCTTTCTTTGTTACTATATTGCCCATGCCTATATGTGATATGGACCATTATTCTACTACTCTGAGTGATAATATTGGCTTTGAATCTCATTTTGCAGTTGAGTGGTGTAGTTCTCAGCAAAATAAACCACTGATAACACAATACCAACGAGAAATGTATCTCTACATATTTTAAACTACTCACCCTCCCATCGAGCCAAATGAACGTGTTGAACATATTGTCATGTCTTTTGAATGAATTCCTTCATGAAGTCACATATTCGTACCTGGGAAGTCACCAATTGTATCTTTTTTCTTTCCTTCCCTCCATCAATATCATATGCGACATATTTAAAGATTTGCAAGGAAACCTGCTTCCTCCCTAATTCATACTCATCACTTACATGGATGCATTTTGTCAGTAATGCCATTCCACTGCACTTGGGTCATGTCCCATATAACCAATATTTTTTATAAAATGTACAACCCTCGATCCAAAATGGATCCCATAACCAAAATGGGTCCAAGAAGGCCTAAAAATCAAATTTATCATAATCGCTTCAAAATAGACAAGTTCATAAGCCTCATTTATACAAACCCAATGCAACTTGAATGGGATCAAACAAACACCATATGGGAAATATATCACGATCTGTTCATTTTGCCAAACATGCCAAATTTGATGACTGTGCAGTCTATATAGTTTGTACAATTCTTTCGTGGAAGCTGACTGTACAGGCTGTACGTCCAAATAGTTATGTGGCAGGTACAGTGGCATGATGACTGGGAAGACATGTGGTTGAATATTGCTCTAACACATGGCATATTTTAGGTGATTGGTATGGTGCCATGTGGCCCAATGATGGGATTCCATGTGGAACCCCTTCATTGGTTCATTGGTTGTTATGGAAAAATTTATGGATTCCACGGGAGTCAAACCCGTGACCTCCGGTCTGGGCAGAGCGACTTGGCAGGGTCAGGCTACCAGCCCGTGCATAGTGTTACTTATTAACTATGGTCGCATTTAAATATTTGAATGTGAAAGTTTGTTTGTTGGGCAGAGTAAAGGGCTAGGGTCTAGCCCCAGCCCCTGATGTGATAGAATGGAACCTTGAGATATGACCCCTGTGTTATACGTATCATGGATATATGGGTGTATCCCCCAGTGAATTCACATTGCATATGCCTGAACCATATGACTACAACCCTTGTTCTATACGGTTGGCGCACAATTTGGGGTTAGCACCCGGTCGGTCGGGCTTGCCTGCTGACCAGGGCCCTTGACCAGGAGTTGGGAATTGATGACGAAAAGACCAGAAAAGTGAGTGGAGGTATAATCCATGGCCATATGGGCCAAGCCACATGACCATGAGCCTATGTCGGGGGGCCAGCAAGCCAACGCCACCCTGAGGCCACATGGAGGGCACCAATATGACCAGGGGCCTGCGTGAAGGGGGTTGTGCCCTATTGTTTTCCAAATATAGGTTTTTCAACTATAATATAATATTTTATTGGAATTTTCAGCCATTTTTGGTATATTTTGTCCATTTTTGGAGGATCTTGGGCCGTTTATGAGGCTAGATATTGGGGGGAAGTTGAGATTTTGTTACCAACTTCAAGCCTATATAAATCATAGGTTCTTGGCAACCTAAAAAGGAGGTTCAAAACAATGAAATGCTGAATAATTGAAAATCCAAAGCCATTTTTATGCAAGGAATCCATTGAGGAGAACAACTTTGTGGGCAATTTATGGAAGATTCATTCATGCGTTTTTTAGTGCCGTCAGTTTTTATGGGTTCTTGAGATCTAGCAAAATATAATGAGATTAGTTTGCAATCCATTCATAATTTTTATGATGTACGTTTGAATCTTTGAATAGAAATAAGAAAGCCTCACCCACTGAGACAAAGGACCGAAGACGTAGGTGAAATTTTTGAACTTCATTATCAACTTTTGTTGTTTATGGTTTTTCGCTCCTTTATTTTTATTTCTAGAATTTTATATTATCTTATGGATGCTATGTTTCATCATTAATTCTTCCTCTTTCATTAATTTCATAAATGATTATTAAACTCATGTTTTTAAAACTCATCCATAGTCTTTAAAAGATCTTCTCAGATCAAGTGGTATCAGAGCTGGTAGGCGGTTGGTTTTTGAGTTTGCATGATTACCAGTGAAAAGATGACTTATTCCCACCTGATTCAAAAATCATCTCTGAGGTATGCAGTGGAAGTCATTCATAAATTTTGCATTGTTCCCATCAAGATGGTTCTTTTGGTGCATTTGAAAAACATACAAGAGGTATAGGTTTTAAATTTCTAACCAAGATGGGTTATGAAGGAAAGGGTCTTGGAAATAAGGGCCAAGGTATCATTAATACCATAGATCTTGTGGAAAGACCTCGTTATTTAGGATTGGGATATGGCGAAGAGGAGATTGGAGAATGCTCCAAAACATTGGAAGCAAGTGATGCTTCAAATGACTAGCTTAAGTCATTGCGGGAACAATTCATGAAAGGTGATGGTGTATCACTCCATGATGGTGATAGTGAATGCAATTCATCTCCAAAGAAAAGTGAAGATCAACAAGAAAGGTATAATGGTCGTGGTTTTTCCAAATCTCTTTTTGATTATAAAAAGAATAATGATGCAATCCAAAACTTGTGGAATATGTATCCTTGTACACTTGTTCATTCACCCAAGAATTGTGTGGCCAAGTGTTGGAAGAGACAATATTTGTACATGAAATTTATGTCGACTAGGAAGGAGACACAACATAAAGACTCAAATCCACAACAAAAGAAAGGGAAGGGAAAACAATTTTGGATGTCGAAAAACCACTGCACTTATTGCAACGCGGGTGGACATCAAAAGGAAAAATGTTGGAAGTGTAAATGTGTTGAACTTACATAGAATAGATCTAGATAAAAAATGATACACACATTTGCAGAGAGAATCGAAGAAAGAAGAATAAGGAGGGAAAGAATGAAAGAATTCTCATTAATCGTTGTGAATAATGAATAATTTACACATGATATACCCTATATAACTCAATGAGTGTGCACTGGAGGAGAACCAATGCACCATAGTGGTGGTATAGAGTGATATGGACACACACCAATAGTTACGTGAGTGAATTTCCACCTAGTTTAGTCTCTCAAGAAGTTACGGGAGTGAACTACCACCTAGTTGAGTTAACTGACTGAACAAAGAGTAGTGAGGAGTTAAATCAGGGAATCAATGGTAATGCGCCAGTATGGTGATGATACCAAGGCATGGTGATGATCCCAATCTTGCATGGTGAGAAAACCAATGCAACATCTAAACTCAACTCAACTAGTCAAACTGAAGTGTCAATTGAAAGAGAAAAATCTCCAGGTGGAATATTCTCCCCTAAAATATAGGAGACCCATCTGCATCTAACAAGTTTCCTCCCAAGAAGAAGGGGAACCAGATCCCAAGTAAGGTTCTCGAGGAGGGATTTGTACTCCTCTTGCAAGGGGGATTCCCAAAAGGTATTTCTAGGAGCCTCGCCATAAGACTGTGGATCTGAAGACTGAGCCAAGAAAATATTCCTCAAGGGAAATGGTTCAATGGTAGTGAGTGAAAAAAGAGGCTCCTATAAATAAGATCTAGTCCTCCTAGTATCATTTGTATCACCAATGAAATCCTTTGCATCCTGAAGAGTAGTTTGTGCCCACTTGGGCATCTTCTCTGGCTCTGCAACTGCATCTGGATGCTTTGACTCTGCATCCGACTGTACTGACTTTGAATCTAAATCATTTGAGTCCTTTGAATCATAACTCTCATATGAAGAAGAGTCGACATGTGAATTCTCATCATCTCGGACAGGTGGAAGAATGAAGGTGTTTGCATGTGGCTGATGAGGTGCATGTGAGACACTTTCCTCGAATTGGACACTTTGATCAATGATGAGCCGGTCTGAGGAAAGATCAATAAGCCTATATCCCTTCACACTGTCGAGATATCCAATAAAAATGCACTCAACTCTTTGTGATCAAGTTCCTTCCTCTTTTCAGAGGGAATCTGGGCCCATGCACATGAACCGAAGATGCAAAAGTGGGTCACTTCCGGTTTGAGTCCACTCCAAGCCTCATAGGGGGTCTTATCCTTGACATATCTATGGGGAGATCTGTTTTGGATGTATGTTTCACAATTAAGTGCTTTGACCTATAGTATCTGTGATAGTGACCTTGCATGCAACATACAAGATGCCATCTCCTTTAGAGATATGTTTTTCCGCTCAACAACTCCGTTTTGTTGTACAATATAGGGAACTATGTGCTACAACTGAATCCCTGCCTCATGGAAAATATTATGGATTTCATGATTTACATACTCTCCCCCATTATAATTTCAGAGGACTTTGATCTTGTTTCTAGACTATGTCTCAACTAAGGCTTTGAAATCTTTGAGGTGTTAAAAGACCTCAGATTTTTTCCTGAGAAAGTAGATCCAAGTAAAATGTGAGAAAACATCAACAAAAATGAGAACAAACCTCTCTTTGTTGATGGATGGATGTGGAAAGGAACCCATAAGGTCATTGTGAATAATATCTAAAGGTGCGGAATCTCATTGAGACTTTCCTTTGTCGAATTTCTCTTGATGGTGTTTTTCGAGAACACATCCCTCACATAATCCATTGGAGAAATGGATGTCTGGTAGACCATCAACCAATATTTTCTTGATAAGTTGTTTCATGTATCTGACATTAAAATGTCCAAACTTTTCGTGCCATATCCTACTACTTTCATCAGCATGAGTAAGTAGTAAAGAAAAATTAGGTTCAATGAATTCAAAAAAAGTATACAATCTAGACTGATGATTTACCTCACCGGTAGAAACCTTGGAGTTGGTTTTCATGTCGTAGATGTACACATAACTTGGTGTGAAGATGAATTTATTTCTAGTTCTGGAATTCATCATATGATACATGGAGAGAAGGTTAAAAGAAAGTTTGGGAATGTGAAACACATCCTCGAAGCTTCCATTTGTGAGTTCAATCCTTCCTTTGCCGGTGAATTCAATAGAAGAGTTGTGCCCCATCAGGATAAGAGGACCTTTGCATTCATCCAATGAATAATGGACTAATTCTGAGGCATCCATGTGATGTGATACTCTTGAATCTACGATCCAAGCATCAGGAGAGGAGTTGATGGCAATCAAGGCATGGCTAGAATTGCCTTTCTTGGAATTCATATCTTTTGTCTTCTTCTTCTTTGCACCCTCGAGGATGCGATCTCCAAGGTTGTTTTGCTGAAGTATTTGAGACATCAGATCCTTTTTTTTTGCATGAATGTAGATTCTGAATGGAATCATTTGTGACAGTATGTGCATTTATCCTCTTCTATTCCTTTTTCCCTTTTGGATCCAGAGGCATCGATGAAGGGTATTGTGTACCCTTTCTTCTTCGAATGTGCATGAAATTTCCATTTATATTTATATTTAGATTTCTGATATTTGTGGCTTCCATCATGCACAATGAGTACATGTGTCCTTGGGCCTTTGATTGTGCCCATGTTGATGAGCTTGGTTTTTACTTGTATTAGGGATTTGATAAAGTCCTCAAGAGAACGCATCTTCTAGTTGGCTCCAGTGAAAAATTTGATAGAAAGGAATGTGGATAAGAATACAGAGAATTCAAGACCAATATTGGAGAGAAAGGTGAGAACCATTTGTTTCTCCTCCTTCGATTTATCAACCCCACAAGATTTGAGTTGCGATAGTAAATCCTTGAATTTTGTAAAGCAATCTTGGATATTCTCGAAGCTTTTTGGATCCAATGTGAGCATCTCCACCTCCAACATATGTCCCCTCATCTCACCCTATTTTCCAAAGAGCCCTTCCAAGGTGTTCCAGGCTTCATTGGGAGTCTTAGAGGAAGATATATGAAAAAGGAGATCGGGAGAAATAAGACTGCAAATTGTTCCGAGTGCCTCATCCATGCGATTTAAGTACTTGGATTTTTCTATGGTTGATGTTGGTCCTGTATATGTATTCAAGGTTAACATGTACAACCCTCTAGTTCAGATATGTATGCCTATTTTCTCCTTCCATGCAAAATAGTTATAAGGTGTAAGAATGAATTCTTTTTGGAATTCCATCTTTCCGTTATCTTTAATCTTTTGTACCTGCAAAACATTTTGGTGTATCTTTTGCTTAGAAGTCCATCGGCTCTGATACCATGTAAATGTGTTGAAACTGCACATCATAGATCTAGATAAACAATGATACACACATTTTCAGAGAGAATAGGAGAAAGAAGAAGAAGGAGAGAAAGAATGAAAGAATTCTCATTAACCGTTGTGAATAATGAATAATTTACACATGATATACTCTATATAACTCAATGAGTGTGCACTGGAGGAGAACCAATGTGCCATAGTGGTGGTATAGAGTGATATGGATAGACACTAGAAGTTATGGGAGTGAACTGCCACCTAGTCTAGTCTCTCAGATAGTTACGGGAGTGAACTGCCACATAGTTTAGTTAACTAGTCAACTAGTCTTCAGTTAACTCACTGAACAAAGAGTAGTGAGGAGTTAACTCAGGGAATAAATGGTAATTCTCCAGTTTGGTGATGACACCAAGGCAAGGTCGAATTAGCATGGTGATGATCCCAATGTTGTATGGTGACAAAACCAATGCAACATCTAAACTCAACTCAACTAGTCAAACTGAAGTGTCAACTGAAAGAGAATATTCTCTGGGTTGAATATTCTCCCATAAAATATAGGAGACTGGATAATGACTAATTATGACTAATAAACAAGGAAAAACCTTATGAAAAATAAATCCTAGGTGTGTGTGAAGTAGCTCCAACAAGAATCTTAATCTGGAGCTTCGTCCAAAGAAGGACAAAACGATTGCGCATGTACTCACAAAGGAAGAGGCAATACCAATGAGGCAAGAGGAAAAACATGAAGGAAATAAACCATTCACTTGGTTTTGCCAGAAGTGGATGTCACATCTTCAATGTATTTTTATTCCATTAATGTAACCACACATGTTATAATGATGACCTGTTATAACATCATTTTGTACAACATAGTGTTTTGTTTTATCCTTATAAATATGTAATCAATAAGGTCAATTTTGTAACCTTTTGTAGGACCAAAAAGTCTTAGTGGAGAGGTGTGATCCAAAATGGATCCCGGAACCAAAATGGGTCGAGGAAGGCCTAAAATTCAAAGTGCTCAGAATCACTTCAAAATGGACTTGTGCGTAGGCCTCGTCGATACGAACCCAATGAAACTTGAACGGGCTCAAACGAACACGATATGCAGAAGATATCATGATCTGCTCGTTTTGTCAAACATACAAATTTTGATGATTGTGTAGTCCGTACAGTCTGTACAGTGCTGACGTGGAAAAACATTGTACAAGTCGTACGACCATACAATGACATAGAAGGTACAATGGTATGTTGAATGGGAATATAGGTGGTCGAATCATGCTCTGACACATGGCATATTTTAGGTAAATGGTATGGTGCCACATGGCCCAGTCATGGGCTGCCATGTGGCACCCCTTCATTGGTTCGTTGGTTGTTCTGAAAAATGTTATGAACTCCACGAGAGTCGAACCCATGACCTCCGGTCTAGGCAGAGCAAATTTCCAGGGCTAGGATACCAACCCACCGACAATATTACTTATTAACTATGGTCACATTTAAATATTTGAATGTGAAAGTTTGTCTGTTGGGCAGATGAAAGGGCTGGGGTCTAGCCCCAAACCCCGACGCAATAACATGGAACCTTGCGATATGACCCCTGTGTTATATGTAGTGCAGATATATGGGTGTATCCCTTGGTCAATTCACATTGCATGTGCCTGAACCATATGAATATGACCCTTGTTTTATATGGTTGGCGCATAATTTTGAGGTTAGCACCTAGTCAGTTGGGCCAACCCGCTGACCAGGGCACTTAACCAGGAGCTAGGAACCGAGGGTCAAATGACCAAAAAATCATGTGGAGGTATAATCCATGGGCACATGGGCCAAGCCACATGACCAGGAGCCTATGTCGGGGGGCGAGCAAGCTAGCTCTAGCTTGGGGCCACATGGAGGGAGCCAATATGACCAAGGGCCCCCGTGAAGGGGGATGCACCCTATTATTTTCTAAATATGGTTTTTTCAACTATAATATAATATTTTATTGTATTTTGCAGCCAGTTTTGGGAGATTTAGTCCATTTTTGGAGGATCTTGGGCCCTTTTTGAGGCCATATATTGGGGGGAAGTTAACATTTTGTTACCAACTTCAAGCCTATATAAACCACAGGTTCTTGGCATCCTAAAAAGGAGGTTCATAATAGGGAAATGCTGAATAATTGAAAATCCAAAGCCATTTTTATGTAGGGAAGCCACTGAAGAGAGCAACTTTGCAGCCCATTTCTAGGAGCTTCATTCATCTGATTTTAGTGCCATTAGTTTTGATTGGTTTTTAAGATCTAGAAGAACACAACCAGATCAATTTTTAATCTATTCGAAATTTATATGATGTACTTTTGAAGCTTTGAAGACAAATAAGAAAGCCTCACACACTGAGACAAAGGCTCGAAGACGTAGGTGAGATTGTCGAACTCTGTTATCAACTTTTGTTGTTTATGGTTTTTTGTTCCTTTATGCTTATTTCTAGATATGTATATTATCTTATGGTTTTTATGTTTCATCATTAATTCTCCGTCTTTCATCAATTCCTAAATGGTTATTTAACTCATATTTTTAAAACTAAACCATAGTCTTTAAAACATCATTTCAGATCACCTCTGGCCTTGTACAAAATATGCTCTAAATAAAGTCTCTAGATGACTACAATGAAAATATAACTAAGCATTCTTGCAAAAAGGTGTTATGAAAAACATGATATGTGTGTGTGTGTGTGTGTCATAATAATAACCATACTCAATGTGATATCTACAACAACATATGTTACAAATTATGTTTATTCAAACATATCAAGGCTTGCATTTATGGAAATATATTTTGTCCAAGTTAAGTGCATTATGTATTGTTATGAATATCTCATACAATTATGTTTGTGTAATGTCAAGAAATTTTTTCATATGGGGTTCACAGTCCCTAGATCCCCTTCTCAATTTTAGTACATCTTTTTGGTTGGAAGAAGGCCTAGTGTTCTCATGCCAGAAATCTTGTACTAGTCCCTTAACTTCTCCAATTAAATTCATGTCAAAACAAGGAAGCCTACTAGTGAAGGCCCAAAAATATCTTGGGCCACCTTTGTCGAGGCTATCTTGTTTATAAGAATACTTTCTAATGGTTTTGATATTGTATTTCATGAGATGAGAGGTTTTTTGTATCAAATTATGTTTTCTTGTGATCTTTCAAACAATTGATTGTGACAATACACATCGAGTTGCATTGTGGTCTTTAGAACAAGATTTCTTACCTATTCTTTGAAAATAATCTACAAGGTTTCTAAAAATATGATGGCTTTTTTATAAACGTTTGACTATTTTAATGCCTAAAATTCCCCTAACAACAGTCAAACTTCTAGATTTTAACAAAGCCAAAAATAATTGATATTTAGTGGCATCATATTTTGGTTCAAAAGTTCTTTAATGATTTTATAAGAATGATAATTAATAGTACGGTTAGGTAACTTACCTTCAAGTGATGGTAGACCACTTTCAATCACCTGAATGTGCTTAGGATTTCTTCACCACACAATGCTCAATCTAGGTAGGGACGATGAACCCCTATTATGGCACTCTTGACCTCCATGCTATGGAGTTAACAATGTTTTTGTTCTTTCCCCTTCAATCATTGGCATATCAAATATGGGAGGAGAGTGGACATGGGATTGGCTAGTTTATGGAATGTTTGAATTTCCAACAAGAGGTTGCACCACAATAAATTCTTCACCACAACATTGTGCACCATCTTTCTAATTTCATCCATTGTATAATCAGCTCCAATCAAATCCTCCATCATTTGGTCATCCACAAATTTTTTTCTTGATGAGATACTACATGGATTGGTCTCTACTGAATTACTGTTATTTTCTTGTGGTGATGGACAAGAAACAACGATGGCATCTATTCTGATCAAAATTGGATTTCTATCTTCTGAAATCCTACACTTTGACATATGTAACTTTTCCTTTTCTTTGTCTTCTTCTACCTTTTTGATGGTTTTCTCTTTCCTCGAGGACTTTCTTTCTCGAATCCATCAATTCCCCATGTTTAAAGATAGAAAATGGCTTCCAATAACCCCACCAAATTTTTTTCTCGGTATTGCACAAGAAGGCACAACTAACAATTACAATTCCAAGTGGAAAACTTTGTCTTCATATTACAAAAGAAGATACAACTAATAATTCCCATTCCAAATGGACAAATTTGTATTGGTATTACATAAGAAGACACAACTAACAATTTTGATTCCAATTGGATAAATTTGTCTTGGTATTACACAACAAACAATTCCAATTGGACAAATGTGTCTTGATATTACGCAATACAACACACCTAATAATTCCAATTGGACACATTTTTCTCGGTATTACACAATAAGACATGACAACTAACAATTCCAATTGGACAAATTTGTCTTCCAATTCCAAGAATATAGAAGAAGACACAATGAACAATTCCAATTCCACTTGGACAAATTTGTCTTCCAATTCTTCCCACAATTGTCTTGCAATAGCACAAAATTTTCTATGAATTAAACAACGAGACAAAAAGAAAAAAACATGTATGTTCCTATTATTTTTGTGTGCATATTTTGGCATGCATATGTTGAGCTTGAGATTGATGAGGTCGAGGAGTGTGCTTTGCACATAAAAATTCCTAGCAGGAATGTGTGCACGTTCCTAAAACATGTGTGAGTTCCTAAAGCACATGTGCATTCTAGGAACACACATGCATTCCTAATGGGCATTGATGGGTGACAATCAAAAGGATTTCAAGTCACAAGAGTGCGTGCACACTCTTAATGCAATGGATATAGAATTTATTATAGACCAAACATCTTGATGAATAAATATGTATATGGGTTGGGGACAACTAGGACCTAAGGGCTTAGGATTGAAAGTGTTTTACAACATAGAGCAATGGTTAGAGAACAAATATGTGGGCGATGTGGGTGCAGGGGTTGTGGGGCCTTTAACAAGAGGTATATGCATAATTCACTTAGGGCTCGAGTGTGGAGGGGGTTAAGGGTATAGTATAGGTTATGCCTAGGCTTAGATGGAGCTAGGAGGTTGTAGGTCATGGTCCTTGTATAGGTCCATGTCAAGGTCTAAGTATAGATCTAGCTCTATGTCGTGTTCTAGGTCATGGTATAGATATAGCTCTAGGTCTATGTCATGGTCTACTTCAAGGTCATCGTATATGTCTAGGTCATGTTCTATGTCTTTCCATATCCATGTCTTGCTATGTATAGGTCTAGGTCTAGGTATTGACATGTCTAGGTCAAGGCCATTTCTTTCCTTGTGATGTAGAGAGGAGGGGTGGAGAGAGTGGAAGAAAGAGAGTATGAGAGGAAGAGAGGGGAAGAAAAAGAGAGTGTGTGAGAGTGAGGGACAAGTAGACATAGAGGGGGAGGAGAGAGAGAGAGTGAGAGGAAGGGGGTTTAGATATAATAAAAGAGAGCAAGGTGGGGAGAGTGGGGGAGAGAGAGGGAAGGGGATACAAAGAGAGAGGGATTAAGGTTTATATGCAAGAAGTAAAGAGAGAAGGGGGCAGATATGAATTTTTTGAGAGTGTGAGAGGGTGGGAGAGGAATACCAAGAGGGGGGGTAGAGAGAGAGAGGTGGGAGACAAATGGTAGATGTAGGAGAGAGAGAGAGGAGAGAGAGTGAGAGGAAGGGGGAGAGAGAGAGGGAGGATGAGGGTAGAGTGTATGTGTGAGAGAGTGCATATAGATAAGTGTTCCATCATACATAATCTAGGTCATGTCGAACAGTGATTGTGAGAGAAGGATAAATATTCCATATAAAGAATATCAGATCCACTAAAATATTATGCTTATATTAAAATAAAAAAATCAAAACAACATACTATAATCATCATTAAACCATGTGAAATCATTAATAAACCGGAGGTGAATGGTCATATCTATAAAATATCAGTATTAAACAAGAGGTATGGGCATATTTTACTTAGGTCTTAGGTGTGGAGGGGGTTAAGGGTAGAGTATAGGTTATGCCTAGGCTTAGATGGAGATAGGGGGGTCTAGGTCATGGTCATGTTGATATAAGTAGTCGTATAAGTACTCCATTGGAGAAATAATAAAAACTTAACACCCACCTTACAAGAAAGGCTACATTCCTTTGTTTCACATATCCTTTAAATTCTCTATGATCCCTTCATCTCCTTTAGAATATGTTTGTATTTATTTGTCTTCTAGGAATGAAATAATGCATTTAAATAACATGCACATTATAGGAATGTTCACACATTCATGTTGGGAAAGGATGAACCCCCAACCGAAGGGATTAGAATTGAAAGTGTTTTAAATCATGGAGAAATGGTTAGAGAACCAATATGTGGGTGTAAGGGTTGTGGGGCCTTTAATAAGAGGTATATGAATAGTGCACTTAGGGGTCGAGTGTGGAGGGAGTTAAGGCTCGAGTATAGGTTATGCCTAGGCTTAAGTGGAGTTAGGGGGGTCTAGGTCATGGTCTAGGTCATGTTCTAGGTCAAGCTCTATGTCATGGTCTAGGTCATGGTCATGGTATAGGTCTAGTTCATGGTATATGTCTAGTTCTAGGTCTATGTTGTGGTCTAGGTCATGTCTAATTCTAACTCTAGGTCTATATCATGGAATATTTCATGGTCATTGTATAGGTCTAGGTCGTGGTCTATGGTCTAGGTCACGGTATATTGTCTAGTTCATGGTCTATGCTCTAGGTCTAGGTATAGGTCTTTCCATGCCTTTCCATGTCTAGGTCTTGCTATGCCTAGGTCTAGTTCTAGGTCTTGACATGTCTAGGTCAAGGCCATTTCTTTCCTTGCGATGTACCAAAATTTCTATAATATGTGAGAGTTAGAGAGGGAGAGATAGGAATACATATAAAAGGGATAGAGAGAGAGTGTATGAGAGTGTGAGAGTCAGAGAGAGGATGTGTGAGTGTGAGAGGTGGAGAGAAAGAAAGACAATGTGTGAATGTGGGAGGGGGGAGAGCAAGAAAGAGAGAGGGGATAGAAAAGGAGTGTTTGAGTGTGTGAGAGAGAGGGAGAGGGAGATAAATAAAGGGGGTAGAGAGAGAGAGGAGGGGGGTTAGGAAGGGAAGGGGGTAGATAGATGTAAAGAGAGAAAGTGTTATGTACTTGAATAATCTGCAAATATACTTCAACAATAAACCAATAATAAAAACCAAACCATTCACCAAAATACTGAAAACAAGAATGTAGACAAAACCATTGAGGTAGGGTAACACTATATATTAATCCTTAAGGAAGGATAAAACTCCTCAAGAAATTCTTGATACATTCACAATATTCTTCACTATGTCTCATTACATTTCTTACACTTCTTTATATAGCTCTTTCTATCTCCTAGGAACCTTCTAGAGATCCTTCTCACATTTATTACATTTAACTACCATAGTGGGCCTTTATTAATATAGTGGACCTAGTCCACCTTGCATTGAATGACCACATTCTCATATATTAAATGAGTTCCACTAATAAAACATAACCACATTCCCATTGGGTACCTCCCTAGGTACCCCATATTACTTCCCTAGGTATACTACATTCCCTCCCCCTTCACATGTTTCATCCTTGAAACATGAGAATAAACCATACAATATGACCAGCTAAGCAATGTAGCCAACTAGTACCAAGTACGACCATCCATCCATCCCAATGGAAGTCGAACATGATGTCCATCTGTTGCTTTGCCACCCTGAACTTGATCTGCATTATGTTGGTGTTTCCATGTGATTAGTTCTCTAGCCTGATGTATTCCTTTAGTGCTAGTAGGCCTCCATGCACCTCTTGATCGGTTTCCTTTCTGGTTCCCTGTGGGTGCATAAATGTGTTGATGCACATGCCCTTGCCTTGATGACTATTGTTTCTCTATATGATGTGGATGGTGATATACAACAATTGTAGGAATCTATTTTTTTTTCTTCAAATATGCAACACTTTGTGACTTTGAGTCAATGACCTTCTTAGCTTCCTGATTATGTTCTTCATATAGTTTTTTTTCATCTCCTTCTGTTGAATCTACCTCTGATTCAACTTTAGACTTGACAATAACTTCTTTACTAGCCTCCATGGGCCCATCTTTCTTACTAAGAGACAAATCCCATAATGTGATTTTCTTTTTATTGTACCACAAATTCAAAAACTTCTTTTGCACATTAATATTAATGGTACCCACTGATTCTATCCATGGATATCCCAAAACAATATCCACTTCATCCATATCCATAGCATAAAACTTTGAATGCAATACATATTTATCCATGGTAATCTTCAAATCTTTAACAATTTGAAAATTTTCACCCTCAACCTATGTGCTTTGAATATTCTTTACTAGAACTTGCAATCTATTAACCAACTGAACATTGATAAATTTTGCTGGCAACTAGGGTTAATAGAAACATTGATATTTTTTTTATGAATACAACCATGAACTTGTAATATAGATTTTCCACCTAAAAATAAACCCTTGGTTCTCTCTTCATCCTTACACTTTGTATGAGACCACCCATCTAAGAATATTTTTTCAAATTCTTCATCAAAGAGTGCCATTATTTGGGAATACTTAAGCGATGCCCACCAAATGAATGCATCACCTTGTAAGTGTACATTGACCAAACCTCTCCAACTCTCTTTCCATGCTAACTTCTATTCTTTTATAAATTTTAAATAATTGGGCCATCATATTTTCTAGTAAAATACAAATACATCTTGGAATAACTATTCAATAAAAAATAAATCTTAAAAAATAACTTACTGTACAAATCAAATGGCTTTTTCTGGAAAGCCCCCGAAAAATTGCCAAATTTAAAATGCTCATAACTTTACTTCCCGTACTCCGTTTCGGCTGATTGTTTTTTAATATGGGTATTTTTCTGAGAGGAATTCAAATATCCAATTTTTTTGGAAAAATTCTTCTCAGAAATTTTCAGATATGAATCTGAAGTGTGTCTCCCTCTTTTTTTTTCTAGAAAAAATCTGCAAAAAGAGCCAAACAATTCTCCCTTTCTTTGGCCAAGGAAAGTGCTCTGATACCACTTGATATGTACCTAAATAATCTGCAAATATACTTCAACAATAAACCAATAATAAACACCAATCTATTCACCAAAATACTGAACACAAGAATGTAGACAAAACCCTTGAGGTAGGGTAACACCATATATTAATCCTTAAGGAAGGATATCACTCCTCAAGCAATGCTTGATACATTC
>SNQJ01S0074766.1:18205-37236 GCA_010110895.2 Picea sitchensis | reverse complement strand
TCCTTCTTCTTTTCATCATTTACCTTTGAAGAGGAACCTCTAGTAAAACCAGGAATATTAGACTTCCTAGCCTCAAGCAAATTTTGTTCAACCCTTATGGCTATTTTCTGTGCTTCCTCCAAATTCTGAGGATCTTTATCTCTGAGAGCATATCTTATCTCTCCTTCAAAAGCTTCAGTGTAATGAATCAAAATAGCAGCATCTTTGGGTTTTATGTCTTTATGAATGTTTTTCACCAAGTTATTGAACTTAGTGTTAAATTCAACCATGGTCTCATTCTCCTTCTTCCGGATATTGGTAAGGGCATTAAGTTGAAATCTATGTTCTTTCTGATCACCCCATCTCTTCCTAAATTCATCCAATATTCCCTCAAGGGTGCTAAACTTGTCTGTCGGGAAATCAGTGAACCAGTCCAAAGCATCTCCCTCAAGTGAGTACACAAACAAAGTCATCTTGACGTCTTCCTGACTATGGCCCCTACAATACTTCAGCACACACATATCAAAGCTGGAAATGTGGGACCGGGCACTTATGGCATTGTTCCCCTGAAACGTAGGACGAAGCATTAAATGGAGTTTATCAATAGCTTTTAGGGACTTGGTGAGGAGCACCTTGGATTTCTGCAAAATTCAAAGGTGTTAAGAAGCTACCCATGTTTAAGTTAGGGTTAGGAATGAGATTATTAACAATTGTGGTTGATTATTGTTTGGGAACAAGTATTGGATATCATTGAGTGCTTAGATCTCCAAGATTTTCAAGGCGTAGCCTCCCTAGGTGGAAGGCGGTTTATCCTCCTCCTATAAACATTTTCGGGTTCAGGAAAAGGACAAAAAAATCCTTTTGCAGTCCTCCTAGTAGGATACCTCTTGACTGAATTATTCAGTAGGTCGCCACTTGATAAACGATTCACACAAAGCTAGCCAATGAAAGCAAAGAATTTTTTAAAGAACTAAAGTGTTTTATTACTTAGTTCTAAAAATAAGGAGATTAAGTCGTTTAGACCAAGGATAAATGACTTATCCCGTACTAGCAATAGATATTTGCAGCTCTAATGCCTGCGGGGCGTGAGCTAAGTCACGCTCACTTAGTGTTTCCTCGGAGACAAACCCTGAAAGTCTAAGTTCACCTTACACACATCACCTTGAGACTTTTCTTCCTTCTAGGCCTCTAGGGGAAGCCAAGGGGGTGTCAGTCCCTAGGTTGTAGAAGTTAATTTTAAAGAGTTATGTGTTCTAGGAGTTAATTTCAATTGTTAAAAGGTTAAAGGGGAAAAAAAGGCCACAATATGACAAGCGGCAATGCAAAGTGCAAGTCCTAGTCTAAATGTGGCAACCCTTTCCTAAGTCAACTAAAGACTAGTGCCTAAGGTTGGGCAAGGGTCAACTATGTTTTTAGGGTGGTTCAATTACAAGAGTATTACAATAAACCAAGCTAAACTACCCCAAACCAAGATTATGACTATACAAAAGAATGGTTAAGTGTTACCAAGTTTACAAGATTGACTGATTAGTTACCAATATACATCAAGTAGGTACAAGATACACAAATTAACAAGATATACAAGAGATATAAACAATTTCACACCCTAAACCAAGCATGCCCCAAATTGTACTTACTCCCTTGGAATTTGCTCCAGCGGCAACTAACCATGGCACTCGGGATCAAGAAGGTGATGCCTCCCAAATTGGGATACTCAATCCTTACTTTATCCTCACCACAAAGATGAATTGATTAACAAGATATTTAATATGATAGTCAAATAATCACTCCAGCATGAAAGATTAAAACATATAGTTGCAAATGAGAATTATAGTAGTAAGAATTATCTAGAAGGGTGTGTTGCCCTATCGATACATCTACTTCCCCAAACATACAAAGAGTGATCTATGCAACTAATGTAATTTCTTAAGGTTTTAAGTTCCCACCCCTAAACTAGATGTGTGTCTCCACTTCCAATTCCACCAAATAAGCGCTCGGTTGCTCAAGAGATCTTTGGAGACTCTGAGGTCACCGACTAACTTCAAAGGTGTTGTTAAGCCCGCGCAGAGTAAAGAGTAGTCGACGGAAGGATCTCCCCAACGAGAAATCGCGAGGACTGGGTCCCGCCACTTCCGTCGATTTGTCATACAAGCAGATTTTAGATGATGGAAAGAGATGTAAAGACCTAAAATGTTACTAAGTGTTTATTGGGACCACCGGGTGGGTCTTTAAAAGTGTGTTGGGTGTATTTTAAGAGTTTTAGACACTTTTATTTTAGTTATTTAGTATGGCCGTGAGCAAAGTGTGTAAAACGAATGCTTTGAAAGCGAAGATTACACACCACCATCAACATGTAAAGATATAACAATATGATAACCAAGTGTTTAAATCATCACTATAACATCACATGAGAGAACTTTTAAAGATAGTTAACCAGCATAACCAAGAACCATGTAATGATACTTGAAAATGAAATGAAAGATAAAACTTAAAGCACTTAGAGATTAAACCATAAGCAATGTGAGATGATACAAGTAGTGTGCTTGCAATGTGTTAAAGATGTGTGAGCTTAAAAGATTGATATGAGTTAAGCCTTGAGCATAAGTGTTTAAACCATCACATCTAAACTATAAGCATCATATCACGAGTGTATTAAACCATGAACAATTAAACTTTAAAACTTGTGAAGTACTAAACCATGAAACATGTGCTATGCAAAAGTGTGTGTACCAAAACCACAAGAGGGCCGTGATCAACTAGAAACCAAGCATGTGAGATGCTAAACAATTTAAATGTGTTGTGTGCTTGAAAGTGAGAGCTAGGCCATGGGTATAAGGTGTATCAAAAAAATGAGGCCCGTGAGCACCCAAAGGCAAACTAGGCAGGTGGGCTTAGTGTGTGAGGCGTGGCCTCAAAATGTGAGCCGTGGAAGCTAAGAGAGACTCAAAGGATGCCCTAGGCATTGAGCTAAAGTAGCTAGGCCATTGAGCAATTAGTGGTATATCGAGATATGCTTCAAAAGGTGCTCAAATGACCTTATTACCACATGTATTTATGCTAAGTTATGAAATGAAATAGCTTTTAAAGACACCAATGAACTTAGCAAATAATAAAAGAAATCTTTAGATCATCAACACCTCATATGCATCCAAGACTAGCTAAATAACTCAAGAGATAATAGATCTAAAGCATGTATTCACATTTAAGCTATCTAACCATTAAACAATGAGAAGAAAGGGCATATGGTAGATTAGAAAGAAACTAGACTTGTAGATGAAAGACTAACCTAAGGTATGATCAACTTCTAAGCAAGAAAGACACCACAAGTTAATTTCCTTGGGCCAAGGGGCGCGATTTTGACTCCCTCAAGGTGCCGGCGAGTGAGGTTAACACTACTAAAAATGAACTTGCCTGAGAAGGAGGGCTTTGGGTCTTATGTCCTTCACATACATGAAGAGACTAGGCCAGGGCTTACAGCCTACTCCTCAGGGCAAAGAACCATCTTAGTATGCTAACAATCCCATTAGATTTATTTTAGAAATGAAAAGAGACCTTGAAAAGGAAACACCACTACTATGGTCAAAGTGACCAAAGAGGGGTAACTGATCTATAAGCAAACAAATAAATGAAATAGAAGCTAATCTAGGTTATATGAATAAAGATTAATTACCTAGTTAGATTGATTTTATGAGCTCAAATACTTAGAAAAAGGTACAAAAAACTTTAGAAAATGAAAGAGAAGGAGAATGTCACTCACTTAAACCAAAGAAGGTTGTTTGGAAACCTCTAGGTGTTGTATCACAGAAGCTTGTACCCTAGAATATGTGGCTGTCACGTAAAAAGCGACAGGCAAAGCTTGGCGGAAATCTTACAAAACACCAAGAAAAGTTAAAATTTTACGTGGCCATACACAAAATTTCCAGCAAACAAATATGATGAATAAATGATATTTTTTTTACCTCTCTAAGACTAATATATGAGAACTTTGAAACACAAGAGTGGGTATTTGCGAGAAAGTGTAGCAAAGGAAGGATTTGGGTGTATGAGAGCCTCAAAGGGTAAACTCCTCTTGAGCATATGCAGTGACCAGCAGGTAACATGACACAAGGCAAAATGTGCATATGGCATAGATAGTTTCTTAAACAACAATGGGAAGAGATAACTACAAATCTAGGTTATCCAAGATAAACATAAACTAGCAGAGTAATCTTTAACTAGTTTACCTAAGCAAGATAACTTGTACCCAAAGATCTAATACCATAAACAAATCAACAACAAGTAAGCAATATCACCTCATATGAATGGAGCATAAAGGGAAACCATGAACACACCAATGATCCTCCAAGCTTTTCTCATTACAAAATAGAGGGAGAGTGTTGTCGCCACTAGTTTGCTACTAGACCTCCAAAAGCAATGAATGGATGGCAAAATGACAAGAGCAAGAAGGTGGAAGTGAAATTTTGTATAATAGTGTTAGCACAAGATTGGTGAGTGAAAGGTGAGAAAGGGTTGTATTTATACCCTAGGAGGCAAAGGAAGGCACTTGGATGAAGTCCAGAAGTGTCAAATCAATAGCTAGAGATCATATCCCAAGAAGAGCCCAAGCTAGGGGTTTGGATCAAACATTGATGAAAGGATGAGGTGGAGGCATGAGAGGGGTCCTAACTACCCAAAGAGGCTTACCAGGTCAAAGAGGGGGATCCATATGCTTAGAATAGCATATGGTTGAAAGTTGGGTGAGTTGTAACCACTCACCATCAAGAAGTAGCACCATGCATGAGGGTGTGAGGCTTAGGAGAGAGTAGAAGGTGAGCTAGGTTAGGTTTTGGGAATTCTGGATTTAGGGTTTAGTAGAATAAGGGAGGCTCCACATGTGTGGAGTGTCTTTACTTGCCTCTTCTCAAGGAGGAGATTTGGGGGGGGTTGGTTGTTAGTGGGTCGTTTTTTTTTCCCTTAGGGCAAAAATGAGAAAGTGGAAAAAAGAGGAGAAGTGAATTAAGAGGTTGAATTAAGTTACTTGGGGAGAAAGGTTGGGATGGGTTTGGGTAGGTTAGAAGGGTCCTAACTTGCTCATTGCCACCTTTACATCCTCCATTAACTCAAAATTACAATGTTTTTATGACATTTTGTAATGTCATCACTAGCAATTAAAATTGTTGTTTTGACTCCTGGCGACTCTAAGTGGCATAAGACATAGCAAAGAAAAACTTGCCATTTGAAACTTAGTCCATGGGTGTAGGGTGTATATTCCATTCATTTTAGACACAAATACCCCTATCAAAAAGTCCCAAGGGCCGACGAAGTTTTACAATGTTTAGCTCAAAAAATAGTTAATTAATTAGTGGTATTAAAGGAATTTAATTAGGTAAAACAGACTGCAGAGAGATTACTTGAGGAAACAGGACTTGCACAGCGGTCGTTTACAATATTCCCTAAGAGGTTACAAATGAATGAGACCATCAGGCCTTCCACCCTTTGGAGGAAGTCGTGGAGGAAAACTCAAAGGGAAATTGACTGGGGGCTTTATGCAGTGCGACAACTTGAAGATAAAAACGATGAAGGAACTCCTAATGGATGCCCCAAAGGTTGCTTTAAGCATGCATGAGAATCAGGTGGAGCAGTCAAGCATCTCAGGAGTGAGTACACAAACAAAGTCATCTTGACATATTCATGATTATGACCCCCACAATGCCCGGCACACACATATCAAAGCTGGAAATGTGGGACCGGGCACTATGGCATTGTTCCCACAAGCATTAGGCGGTTTATCAATGGCTTTTTGAGGGACTTGGTGAGGGGCACCTTGGTTTGCTGCAAAGTTCAAAGGTGTTAAGAAACTACCAATGTTTAAGTTAGGGTTAGAGGTGGGATTATTAACAATTGGTTGATTATTGTTTTGGGAACAAGTATTGGATATCGGTGAGTGCTTAGTCTCCAAGATTTTCAAGCTGTAGCCTCCTATGTGGAAGGCGGTTTATCCTCCTATAAACTTGTTAGGGTTCAGGAAAAGGACAAAAAAACAATCCTTGTGGAGTCCTCCTAGTAGGATACCTCTTGACGAGAATTGTCAGTAGAATTAATACTTGAAGCAGAGATTCACAAAGCTAGCCAATAAAGCTTCAAATAATTTTAAGGACTAAAATTGTTTGTACTTAGTTCTAAAAATAAAGAATAAGTTAAGTCGTTTAGACCAAGGTTAAATGACTTATCCCGTGCTTGGCCAAAGATGTTGTGGCTCTAATGCACTGCCTGGCGTGAGCATGGCACCGCTCACTTAGTGTGCCCTCGAGCACAAAGTCTAAGTTCACGCCCACACACTATCCACCTTGGCGGAGACTTCTTCTTCCTAGGCTTACTCCTAGGGAAGCCAAAGGGGAATAGTCCCTAAGTTTACTAAGTTAATTTTAAAGAGTTATGTGTTCTAGGAGTTAATTTCAATTGTTAAAGGTTAAGGGGAAAAAAGCCTAATATGACAAGCAACAATTCCTGGGTGCAAGTCTAAGTCTAAAATGTGAAATAGGCTTTCTCTAAGTCAACTAAGAACTAGTGCCTAAGGTTGGGCAAGGGGTCAACTATGTTTTGGGGTGGTTCAATTACAAGTATTACAAGTAAAATCAACTAAACCACCCCAAAACAAGATTATGACTATACAAAGAATGGTTAAGTGTTACAAGATTGACAGATTAGTTACCAATATACATCAAACAGATAGATTTTTGAATACACAAATTAATAAGATATGCAGAGATATAAACAATTTCACACCCTAAACCAAGCATGCCCCAAGTGGCACCTCCACTTGGTGCTCACTTGCAACTAACCACTTAAGCACTCAAGGATCAAAACAGAGTGGTACTGCCTCCCAAATTGGGATACTCAGTACTTGCTTCCCATCCCTCTAAAAGATGAATTGATTAACAAGATATTTAATATGATAGTCAAATAATCACTCCAGCATGAAAGATTAAAACATATAGTTGCAAGTAAAGAGATATAGCAGTGAAATTATCACAAAGTGTGTTTGCCTATCGATACATCTACTTCCCCAAACGTACAAAGGTGATCTATGCAACTAATGTGTAATTTCTTAAGAGTTTAAGTTTCCCACCCCTAAGCAGATGTGAAGTAATGCACCAACTTAGGAATCCACCAAATAATGGCTGGGTGCTCAGTCTTGAGACTCTGAGAGTCCCTAGCCTAGCTTCCAAAGGTCATTTCGTAAGCCCTTTAAAGTAAGGAGTAGTCCCGACACGGGCTCTCCCCAATGAAATCACGAGGACGGATCCCATACTTCCATAGGATTTGTCTTTCAAACCCGTTTTAGATGATGGGAAAAGAAGATTAAATGAAGCCCCTAAAAATGTTACTAAGTGTTGTTAGGACCCTAGAATTTGGGTCTTTAAAGTGTGTTGGGTGTATTTTAGAGAGTTTTAGACACTTTTATTTTAGTTATTTGGCATTATGGCCGTGAGCAAAGTGTGTAAAACGAGTTCTTGAAAGATTGCAATTACACCACCATCAACATGTAAAGATATAACAATATGATAACCCAATGTTTAGAAATCATCACTATAACATCACATGAGAGAACTTTAAAAGATAGTTAACCATATAACCATGAACCATGTAATGATACTTGAAAGAAAATAAAGATATAACTTAAACACTTAGATAATTAAACCATAAGCAATGTGAGATGAGTGACTTAAGGTGTGCTTGCAATGTGTTAAGATGTGTGAGCTTAAAAGATTAATAAGTTAAGCCTTGAGCATAAGTGTTTAAACCATCACATCTAAACTATAAGCATCATATCACAGTGTATTAAACCATGAACAATTAAACTTTAACTTGTGAAGAATTAAACCATCAAAACGTGTGATATGCCAAATGTGTGTGCAAACCACAAGAGGGCCGTGAGCAACTAGAAACCAAGCATGTGAAATATTAAACCATTTAAATGTGTTGTGTGCTTGAAAGTGAGAGCTAGGCCATGGGTATAAGGTGTATCCAAACAAAATGAGGCCATTGAGCACCCAAGACAGAAACTAGATTCGTGGGCTTGGTGTGTGAGGCAGTGGCCTCAAATGAGGCAGGTCGTGAGCTCAAAGGAGGCTCAACAAATGCCCTAGGCAGTGAGCTAAAAGAGCTAGGCCGTGAGCAATTAGTGGTATATCCGAATATGCTTCAAAAGTGCTCAAATGACTAACCAATACCACATATATTTATGCTAAGTTATGAAATGAAATAGCTTTAAAAAAAACAATGAACTTAGCAAATAAAGAAATCTTTAGATCATCAACACCTCATATGCATCTAAGTCTAGCTAAATAACTTAAAAGATAATAGATCTAAAATATGTATTCACATTTAAGCTATCTAACCATTAAACAATGAGAAGAAAGGGCATATGGTAGATTAGAAAGAAACCAAACTTGTAGATGAAAGACTAACTAAAGATATGATCAACTTCTAAGCCAGAAAAACACCACAAGTTTATTTCCCTTAGGCCAAGGCGATTTTCGGGATGACTCCCCCAAGGTCTTAGAGCAGGTGGGAGCTTAACACTACTAAGAATGAACTTGCACAGAAAATGAGGGCTTTGAGACTTATGTCCTTCACATACATGAAGAGACAAGACAGGCTGCTGGCCTACTCCTCAAGCAAGAACCATCTTAGTATTGCTAACAATCATTAGATTTATTTTAGAAATGAAAGGAGAACTTGAAAAGGGAAACACCACTACTATGGTCAAGGTGACCAAAGGGGTAGCTAATCTATACAACAAACAAATAAATGAAATAGAAGCTAATCTAGGTTATATGAATAAAGAATAATTACCCTAAAGTTAGATTGATTTTATGAGCTCAAAATGCCTTAGAAAAGTGCAAAAAACTTTTAGAAATGAAAGAGAGAGGAGAAATGTCACCCAAACCAAGAGAGGTTGTTTGGAAGCCTCCCTGGGTGTTGTATAAACTTTGTACCTTTAGAATATGTGCATTTGTCTGTAAAAACAACAAGCAAAAAGCTTGTTGAAAATCTTACAAAACACCAAAAAAGTTACAAAAAATTTCTGTGTATACCTGAGGAAAATTCAAATAAACAAATATGATAGATAAATGATATTTTTGACCTCTAAGACTAATATATGGTTGAAAAATAAGTGGAAATGGTTGTAGAAAATTATATGGCAAAGGAAGGAGATTTTGAGTGTATGAGAGCCTCAAGGGAGCTAGGTCTTGAGCACTATCCCAAATTGAGCCCTTGAAGTAACACATAAAAGAAACTTAGAGCAAAATGTGCATATGGTATGGACGGATTCTTAAACAGCAATAGGAAGAGACCAACTACAATCCTAGGTTATCAAGATAAAACATAAAAACTAGCAAGTGATAATCTTTAACTAGTTTACCTAAGCAAGATAACTTGTACTCAAGATCTACTACCATGAACAAAATCCAACAACAAAGTAAGCAATATCACCTCATGAATGGGCATAAAGGGAAACCATGTAGACACACCAATGATCCTCAAAGCTTTTCTCATTGCAAAAGTGAGAGGTGTTGTAGCCACTAGTTTGCTTCTAGACCTCCAAGAGCAATGAATGGATGGCAAAGGAAATGACAAAGATGAAGAGAAGGTGGAAGTGAAAAATTTCAGCATAATAGTGTTAGCACAAAGATTGGTGGTAGAAAGAGTGAAAGGGTTGTATTTATACCCTATAGGAGGCAAAGGAAGGCACTTGGATGAGAGTCCAAGTGTCAAATCAATAACTAGAGCACAAATCTCTAAGAGAGCGGCGCCCAAGCTAGGGTTTTAGCTAAGCATTGATGAAAGGATGAGGTGGAGGCATGAGAGAGGTGGTCTAACTGCAAAAGGCACTAGGTCAAGAGGGGACCTTATGCTTAGGAGAATAGCACTTATGGTTGAGAGTTGGGTGAGAGTTGTAACACTCCTACATCAGAGGGTGCACTGCACCATGCATGAGAGTGAGGCTTAGGAGAGAGTAGAAGGTGAGTTAGGTTAGGTTTAAGGTTAGTCTAGGGTTTTAGCAAGTCTAGAGGCTCCACATGTGTGGTGTGTCTTTTCCTCTTCTCAAGGAGATTTGGGGGATTTGGTGGTTAGTGAGTCGTTTTCCCCCTTAGAGCCAAAAAATGAAAAGTGGAAAAAGTGAATTAAGAGTTGAATTAAGTTGGGAAAAGGTTGGGATAGGTTTGGGTAGGTTAGGAGGGTCTAACTTGCTCATTACCACCCACACATCCACTCATTAACTCAAGAGTACAATGTTTTATGACATTTTAATAATGTCATCTTAGCTAGAGAATCACGACCACTTGAGGACCACCGGAGCCACGGAGGACACGAGGAAATACAGTATCCGACACAGACACAGCGACCCGGAAATAGAGACCACGGAGGGACCACGTTTTATATATATTAATATATATATATATATATATATATATATATATCAAATTTAAATTATGAATTACATTGCAAAAATGAAATGAATTAGAAACATGTGATTACATGATGATGATACAAATTCAATCATACAACTAGTACTAACTTAGTAACTACTAAGTTACTAATTTAGTAACATAAATGATGACATTTCCAACTCAACTTTGTTGTCCAAACCCATATCATCGGGGAAGCACATCCCACATCTTTGTCTTTCCCTTCAACCCACTCTTCTCACAGTGCTTGCAAATAAGGCGGGGGGTTGGTGTGTAGATACAGCACTAAGTCACTTGACACAATGATAAAGAGATGAGTTCAACAGAAGAGTTTATATACTTGAGTGAAGGGTACATTTTTCTTGAGATTAGAGTGGCCAGGAAGAAGTTCAACAATCAATGCCACCAACATGAGGTACATAAAGGGTATGGTGCCCTTGATTAAATGCCAGTAGCATACCCTCTTACATGATAGAATCCGATTGGAAACATTGCAATCTGCCAATCTTGAAATCCACGAAAACCCGTTAAAATTCTGGCGAATTTTGAATGGGACCTAAAAATTCTACTTTCTCCATACAGAAGTCCAATGAGGTTGGAACCACTCTCAAACATCACAGAAACAATTAATGGTAATGTTAAAAATTTAAGTAAGATGATGAGACCGGAAATTGTCACTTTACTTCCAAAATTTTGTGATACCATTTAATTTACTAGGTAAAATGGAGGGTGGGGGCCGATCTTTAAATAGAATTAGTAAGGCAAAATAACCCTTAGTTGCACATCCAAACACCCCACAGCTGCAACTTGCATGAGAAAAAATGATCCAGGGTCCTTTTCTGAGCAGGACATGTGTCCTATTTTCAAGACACACGTGTTATGTGAACATTACACGTTCTAAACGAGTATCTGCCACGTGTCCTACCGTTTGGTGTCAGACACGTAGGATTCACGACACGAGGGGGGTTTGGGCGTGTCGAGGGTGACTTAACATCTTAATAATTAAAATTGTTGTTTTGACTCCTAGCCACGACTCTAAGTGGGCTAAGACATAGCAAAACTTGTGTCGGTGAAACTTGGTCCCTGGGTGTAGGGTGTGCTATTCCCTTCATTTTGAGCACAAATACCCCTATCAAAATCCAAGGGGCGAAGTTTTTTACAATGTTTAGCTCAAAATAATTAATTAATTAAATTATTAAAATTTGGTGGTGGAAAAGCTACTCTAGACTCTCTGAGATTGCTTGAAACTTGATTAGCACAGCATGGTCATTTACAATATTCCTAAAGAGGTTACCAAATGGAATGAGACCAATCAGAGGGCCTTCCACCACTTTGGAGGAAGTCAATGGAGGAAAAACTCAAGGGAAGTGATAGCAGGCTTGTCAGTCGACAACTGAGGATAAAACCCCAGATGAAAGGAACTCCCACGATGGATCACCAAATTTGACCTAACTATGATCCATGCGGACTTATTACATTATTAGCCATAGCGAGTGCGAATTCAGTTTACAAGAACTTAAGTCTTAGGAATTATCGGATACCCAGTAGAACCATGCTTGTCTTCATATTAACCCACGCAGGGGTGCGGAGATTCCGTTTACAAGAACTTAAGTGCCGGGGTATCAGATACCCAAATAGAACCATAACTGTCTTCAACATAGATGAATACTTCATGGCACATGAGTTGACCACCGTTGCTAAACGGGCGGTCAACAGGTGGTTAGGCCTTAGCATGGTATAACCAATGCCTATTGTCTTAATGTATATGAGCTCATACTAGGTCATCTTAATTGAGTCATATGGAAGTTGTGGATAGGTTTGATAGGTTTTTTTTTTAATGTTTTAGCGAAAAAGTAAAATTCCCGCAAAAATGGAATTTTTTAACTGTAAAGAAATAAGTTGTAAAAATATGGCATCAAACATCATCAGATGCCATATTTATGGTCGTTTTTCAGTCCAAAGTATCATGTAAGCCCCTATTTCCCTTCTTTCGAGACAAAAAAGTGATTATTTTCACTAAAAAATGAATTTTACTCGAAAAATACGGAAAATGGGTGATTTAATTAAATCCCTATTTTTTATGAAAACTGGGGAACATGTCAGAAACATGTTTTTCTTGTGTCCCCAGTTGACTGAAGACCAAGGCGAGTTTAGCAAAGATGAAGGCGACTTCACTGGAGGAGAAAGGCGTGGAGGAGATCCCAAGATAGGGACTGGACCCCACTTGATGAGATGGCGCATCCTAAAGGGATGGCGCACATCCCAAAGCCTCTACTCGCCCTCACACTCCCTCTCCACTCCACTCATCCTCACTTCACTCACCCTACACTACCCTTCCACCTCACTTCACTCCACACACCTCAACATACCTCCACTCATCTCCCCTCAACTCTTGTGCATCTCCCCTTAACCCCACGCATCTCCTTTTAGACTCACGCATCCCTCCATTGGAGTTGTCACCATCTTTGCTATATAAGAAAGCATACGATTAGTCAGAGTTTGTTGGGAAGACGTATACACATTGTATCATTTGCTATTTGAATAAGGAATAAAGACTTTGGAGTTCTACACGGTGTTTTGTGCAAATGTGTGGAGGATCTTCTCCTTTGGTCATGTGTTGAGTATGGTAAACTTATCTTTCTTGCAATTATTATTTGTTCATTAATAAGATATTAGTAAACTTGCTTGTATTGCTAAATCTTGTTATATCACATTGCAATCTATGATTTCATGCTATTATTGGTTTAATCTCATGTTTTCAAGGTTTTATGTGTAGGGTATTTAACAGTTTCTTTGCAAGATTGTCTTAAGTTTGCAGGTTATCTAGTTTGGAGGAGTGGAAGGTTCTAGCTTGAGCTTCCAACACCTTCAGATTCATCCAACTAGAAGGATTCCCCTCTTCAATACATCAAAGGGACTCCATTGCCCAATTTCTTTGCTTCAAGTTGTCTCTTCCCCCTTTCCCACTCAAATTTCTTTACAAAAAGTTTTGGTTTCTTTGGTTTTCTGTTGCATGCAAGAACTTAGCTAATCTTAGAAAAGGTGAATCTGTTCTAATTCATTTGCATGCATCTTTAAAAGTTAGATCTAAAATTTGTTTAAAGAATCTCATCATTTTTCTAGATCTAGCCTAAGTTTGTCTTAAGTTAGCCTTTGATTTCCTAGTATTTTTTGAGGCTAGTGGTAGGCAAATCTTTACATGCTTCTAAAGTTATAAATTTGCAAATATAAAGTTGCTTTCTTTGTTGATTTTATATCAGCCTAAAAAATCCAAAGGAGGCTAGCTATCTAGCTCTCACTCCTTAGTTACTTTCCCTCGCTTTAGCCTAATTTAACTTAGTCATTTTTCGCAATTTTTTTGAGGTGACCAAAGACACTTCCCAAGTGTGTTTGGCCATCTTTTGGGTTTAATTGTTTGCTGTTTTCTTGCAGCAATAACAGGTACAAGCAGAGATTTTGTCGATTTTGGCAAAATCAAGACTTGCGGAGCATCCACGGGTTTCCCACTTCATCAAAGAAGATTTTTCTTTTCTAATTTTTCTTGTAACTTTTAAGATCCAAAACTTATAAGGATCCATTTTTTTAAGGAGAAGATCAAAGAGAACTTAGGTCTCAGTGTAATAGGTTTAATAAAAGCGGGCCCTTTTGTGCCCAGTTTCTCCATCCCCATTAGGGGGATTTGTGTGTCGTGGTTTGGCTTTATTTTCTTTCTATGCAAGTTTAATCTTTTGATCTTAAACACACATGCAATCATAAGCAAATCTAACACACATGACACTCACATTTCACATGCATGCCTAAAAATATACTTTAAATCTTTATGCAAGTTTATTTTAGAGTTTATTTTCCACTCTCAACAATAAATTTTGCAAGTTCTAAATTTTCTTAGTTTCTTGCAAAGCTCTTTCAAGTTTCAAGTATCTTAGCAGATTTTATTTTAGTTACAAGCATTTTACAAAGTTTATCTCTTTCAGTCTTGCAAAGTCAATAAACCTTGTTTGTAGTTTAATTAGGGAAATCTCGGAAGTTGTTAGTTCAATGCGCGGGAAAACGCCTAAGGGTAATCTGTGAAGTAAGGAAGGCCCTCTCGGGACCTGGTTTCCCACCCGTTTTGGACATCTGACGCCCTTAGTGAACTTACTGGTGAGACCTCTTGGGTTTCGGTAAGTTCTCCGCAAGTTTCCAAACAAAGAGCTAGCCTCTAAAGAGGCCACATATTCTCTCATTAACTTAACTTTAATTTACCTTAATAAAACACGTGATCAACAATTGCCCACGACTCCTTTTAAGGCACTGGTACAACTGGTTTATCTTTATGTATGTGAGCAATTTACTTCATTCGTGCAATTGTCTAACTTATATTTTTAATCTTACAAATCTTGTATCCTACTTGATATATGAATGTTTATGGACAAATGGTTTATATATGATTATCTCAAATGATGAATGCTAAGTGTTGAATTCCTTTGTTTTATTAAGCAATAAACTCCTAGAAGTAGTTCTTTTGCTTTCTTAGTTTAAAAGAGCCTTAGATTATTTTTCATAGGGACTACCTCCCTTGGCTTCACTAGGAGTTGGCCTAGACGGAGGAGTTGAGGATCAGGTGACAACACCTTGACTCGAAACTTGCCCCCAAGGACACACCAAGTGGATTGAAGGTTTCTTCCACATTACCCCAGGTGTGTATAAGGCGGCAACATAACCCAATCTCTCCCAATCAATATAACCATTGCACCCCCAATACGACATCAGTATCTAATAGGTCAACTACATAGAAGGTATTTGTCATGGTGTAGTTGCCTAGTTTGACCTCTAGGTCTGGGATCATGTCCAAACATGTCATCGTGTATCTATCTTCCACTGCCACGTGGAATCCCTCAAACTCCTCAGTGCGTAACCCCCTCCTGGCTACCAAGGATGCATCTATGAAATTGTGGGTGGCCCCACCATCAACTAAAGCGGTCATGCGTTGCCCCTGTACAAGGCCCTTAAGACTTGAAAGTGTTGTACCTAGGTACTCCTGAAAGGATTACTATGGTTCCCCCTTTCACCTCTCTACGAGGTCTGGTCTCCTCCTTGGGCGGTGCCCCTGCTGGTATCTAAGGTTTCTTCAGCTGCTGCTCTGGCCCATGCGTGGCCTCATCCTCTGAATCACTATTTTCCTGTGCCCCGATATCCTCATCCTCCTCCTCACTGCCTGATTCCACTTCAATGTAGTGGATCTGTCATTTTCCCATGCATCTATGCCCTAGGACCCAAGGGCCTCTGCAAGAGAAGCAAAGCTTCTTCCTCATCAACTCTTGTCTCGTGTCATCATCCAGTTTGGGCTTACCCTTCAATTCCCTTTGAGGATTTCTCTGATCCTTGCCTCTCTGTGGTACAAAGGTATTGGTAAAGGTTTTTGGTTTTAGCGTTGAGTCCCCCATGTCTCTCGTGCACACAATGGCCTCCTGTAAGGTGTGAGGCTTGAAAGCCTTAAGCCAACCCCTCAGGGGTTCTGTCAATGCCTCGGTGAACAACATCACCAATCTGTGCTCTGATATATCGGATACGGCCACTGCCTTTCGCTGGAACTTTGAGATGAAGGCCTCAATTGATCCAGTCTGCCTCAACTCTGTGAGGTCCCTGAAGTGGAGCTCTGGATCTCTCCTGTCAAATCTCTCCATCAACCTCTAAACTCCAATTATGAAGTAATGTGGCTGTGACCCAACGTCACCAGCCCATGGTACCACCACTCGTGGGCCTCCCCCTCCAAGTGCAATGTGGCAAAGCTGATAGCTTTTGACTCTGTCATTGGGTTAAGCTTGAAGTATGTGTCAAGCTTCTGAACCCATGCCTGAGTTGAGCAATGTGATGATCCGTCAAAAGTAGGAATGTTCAACGTTCCCACTTTCTTGATGAAATCCATGTTGTGAGTTTGCATGTTGCCTCTCTGTGCCTCCCGGGATTTGTTTCAATATCTGATCAAACAGTTGTCCATCAAACTCATGTCTGCATGGAACTTCGGTCCTAGTGCCAAGTAGTCTCTCCTGTACTCCCCAAACGGATCCTGTGGCACCACCTATCCCTGACCCAGTTGTCCTCCTGTCTTCCCTGGCTGTCCCAATGGTTGTCCCAATGATTGTCCTGCATAACCTAAGGTCGCTAGTCTAGCCTAGCCGTTAGGTTTTCTAGCCCAGTGAAGAAGAGTTTGTGAAGAAATCTGAAAATATGAAGAACAAAACCTTGGTGGAAGATAGGCTTGATGGATCAAACAACTTCAACTACTGGAAGTCAAGACTTCAGATCACCCTTGAAGAGGATAACCTATTGAGTGTGATACAAAGACTTTACTAGAGACAACTACCGATGAAGAGAAGGAAATAAGAAAGGAAAATGACGTCAAGGAAAGGAAAATAATCATCTACTCAGTAAGATATCATCTCCTACCTCGTATTGCCAACCTGAAGACAACTTATGAAATGTATGAATCATTGAAGAATATGTTTGAGAGTGACAACACCCTCAGAGCCCTTACCTTAAAGGGCCAACTCCAAAGTATCAAGATGAAAAAAGGTGATACAGTTGCTACCTTCTTTATGAAGATGTCAGAGATCAGAGATCATCTAGGTGCAATTGGAGAAGTCATATCTGACAGAGAACTTGTTTTGTCCGCTCTCAATAATCTTCCAAAACACTGGGAACCATTTCTTCAAAGTATCACTGGAAGGGAAAAACTACCCACTTTTGATCGTTTATGGACAGACTGTACCCAATAAGACCTTAGACTTAAATCTAGAGGAGTGGAAGACTCCCTTGATGACAATCATCCTCTTACACTTCATACAAAGAAAAGAGGAAGATTTAAAAGAAACTTCAGGCAAACATTCAAAGATGAGAAGACTTCATCAGCTTCAGGTTATGATCAGAGAAGAGACATGACAGAGATCCAGTGCTTCAGATGTGACAAATATGGACACTATACGAGATATTGTCCTACCAGGAAGAAAGGAAGACAATATGCTTCCACTGCCAACATTGATCCAAATCCACCTCAAAAGGATGAAGACAAGAGAGATGAGGATTACTTCCTCTAAACCAAATGCAAGATTGAGCATGACTGTAGACCCAGGTGAATTGTTTGATTTAATCACTAAAGCTATAGTTGATTGCATCATTGATAGTGAAGGGTATTATCTCTAGTGTGGGATCCCTCATGACTTGGACCATTATCCCTGGTACAGGAGTCCAACCTTTATTGATTGATTATTATGCTAGTACAGAGGTCATCAAAATACTGTAGAGTCAGTAGAGCACCTGAGAAGACATAAAATATCTAGCAAACAAGAAAAAGAAGATATCTATCCTTCAGACTTCAGAGGGAGTTACTTGACTCAGAGAGAGTCAAACAAATTGAGAAGAAGGAAGGAAGAGACATTTCCTTCTTCCCTTCAACAATTCAGAGGGAGACAACCATTATTCCAGTTCATCCAACTGATATCCCCAGAGATATTGCAGTAGGACATAAAAGGCATGTCTAGGCTCGACAAACTCGGCAAGAGGCAGAGGGACATACAACCCCTCAAGGCACATTCCGAGAAAGCAAGAGACCAAAGAGATTTTCGAGCTACCTTTCAACCATGAGCCACATCATTGATTATGAGCTTTCTTGTCATGAAGAAGCTACAGGTGAGCAAGTATGGCAAGATGCCATGATAGGAGAATGATGTATGGGATATTGTTCCGAGACCAGAAGGGAATTCTGTAGTGACTTCCAAGTGGATCTATAAGATCAAGCATGCAGTTGATGGAAGTATCGAGAATACAAAGCGAGATTTGCAGCCAGAAGATTCCCACAAACAAAATGAGTTGTCTATGATGAGACATTTGATTCAGTAGCCCAATACACTTCCATCCATACTATCATCCATGAGTTGGAAACTACATCAGATGGATGTAAATGTTGATTTTTCAATAAGTTATGGCTCATGCATTTAATTTAATTTTTTTGTTTTAGCTTTTACTTGAACCATAACTACTGTAACAAACCAAGATCACAAGAAGAATAACCATGCACAAGAACACAAGAAGTATCCTGGGAAACCCTTCTCAATAAGGGAAGAAAACCCAACCAATCCTTTGTTATATTCTTCAAGAGAAAGACCTCCACCACCAAGAAAACCTAGCACAAAAAAGGGTGCTCACAAACCCTAGAAGACTAGCACCCAAGAGAGGTGTGCACTTTTTTCAAGAAGATGTACTTGCTGAAATTTCCAAACTCACACTTATGATATGATTCCTCAATGGGGAATTTACCTTTACTTATATTAGATTGAACCTGTCAACAGAAGTGTCTATTGGCACAACAGGGTCGACCTCACTAACTCACAATATAATTAATAATTACCAGATTAATTATCTTTTACATTAAGGTGGGGCCAACCTGTACCCTTTACATTACAATTAGGGTTACAGGTAAGTCTGACTCTTGAACAATATAGCAAGGGATCTCATAAACCCATTAGTGCTCATCCACTAGGGGCACTTCCATAGGGATGTCCATATCTCTATCTCACTGAATCTCACAAGAGAACCACACTCACTAGTGCTCAGCCA
>SNQJ01S0074765.1:8097-31328 GCA_010110895.2 Picea sitchensis | reverse complement strand
CATAAAGTACTAGGACAAAGTGCTATAGTCCTTCCCACATGTGCTAAGGAGGACAAAACACATGGGGAACACCTCCCAAGGTACAAATCTCAACATCACATAGATGTATTTTGAATTTTGTCTTGGCTGGAGTTATCGACACTCCCTCTCAACTAGGGAGCCATTCTTCACGAAGTTAATTTGGTGAAGATTTCTGCAATCTGCTCATGTGTAGGAAGGTACTGCATGTGTACGATTTTCCTCTGCATCATATCTCTGAGATAAGGATATTTCATCTCATCATATTTCAATCCATCAGGAAAGACTGTGTTCTCAAGGGGATTTACTCACGGCTCTTGGTTATCATCATAGGATCCATCTCATGGTCAAGTAAATCTGTCAGAAGCTTGTGAAGCGACATTGCTTCGCACACTCGATGCTATATACTCTGCCTCTGTGGTACTCAAGGCCACAAAGTTTTGTTTCCTGCTGCATTAGGAAACCATGGAAAAATTCACGATAGAACATCAACCAGATGTGCTTTTTCGGTTCACTGTACTTTCTGCTCAATCTGAATCGGCATATCCTGCACATTCAAGTCCACATTGGAGGCATATATCAGGCCATATCTCGTATATATCTCAATACATGTTTTGCTGTTGTCTAGTGAGTCTGTCTCGGTTGACTCATGAAATGACTAAGCACATTCATTGCATGGCATGAATCAAGTCTGGTGTTTACCAGATACATCGGTGATCCAATCAACCATGGATTAGTCTCGTCTGAATCATCATCAATCCTCTTCTTTAAATCCAGCATGGTGGATTTTGCATTCTGTCATATTGAACTTCTTTAATATTTTCACTGTATATTTTCCTTGACTCGTGAAAATCTCATCGGTCCTCTGTCATACTTCTTGTCCCAAGAAGTAGTGCATCATACTCAGATTCTATATCTCGAATTCAAAAGTTAAGGATTACTTGTATCCAACAACAAGACTTTCTGAATAAGTCATCAGGATCAGGCTCTCGTCACCGACATTGTAATGATATAGGTTTGGATCAACAACACTCTTGCTGAAATCCAAACTCATCAAGAATCTATCTATTTGATATAGTTTCCAACTCATGGATGGTAGTACGGATGGAAGTGTATCGAGTTCACTGGATCAAGTGTCTCATCATAGACAACTCCCTCTATTTGTGAGAAACCTCTGGCTATAGATTTCGTTTTGTATTTCTCAGCACTTCCATCAACTGTATGCTTGATCTTATAGATCCACTTGGAAGTTACCACTGACTTCCAGTGTGTTGTTCCTCTGAATGTACTGAGATCCCTCTGGATCCATGACTTCAGCAAAAAGTTCCATCCTCCTGCAATTTCCCTCATGACAATGATAACAAATAATATATGTATACAAGTGCATACATGATGGTGCTGATATGATTTCTCCAATGTCACATGGCTGATCTTTGTCCTCTGACATCTTCAAGAGGGAGGTATGTCACAGTGACCCGTTTTTGTATCACCCACAATAAGTCTTCCTAGAATTGAGTTTGCTTGAATCATCAAGCTTTCCTCCCATTATGATTTTGCTCATTTTTGGATTCTTCACAAACCTTTGTCAACTTGGCTAATAAACCTAACGGCTAGGCTAGGCTAGCACTTTCAGGTTTAGTTGGACTTATTTCTGCCAACAATGAGCCTTTGAAAGATAGGAGAACACTGGTGAGTTGAAGAGCTCCTTTAATGAGTTGCATAAACCTTAATTCTGAAATTTCTGCAGAAATTAGCGAAACCCTAGGGCCAAAATTTCAAAATGCTCGAAAATTCATTCTGAGAATCTCTGTAGGTGCGTTGGAGAAGGTTGTACTCTCCAATGCCAAAATTTGCCTCAACGTCCAAGATTTAGGGGTTGAAACACTCAAAAGAAGAAGGCCGTACAGATCTGTAGAGGAGGAGGGATGACTGGCAAAAGCTTGTAGCTTGTGCAATGGGTTCTTCAAGACCTATGCTCTGATACCATGTTGATTTTTCAATAAGCTAGGTTAAGCATGAAGGTCATTCCATTTTAGCATTTAACTTAACCATAGACAATAATGTTGCAGCATCTAAGATCACAAGAAGAAACACCATGCACAAGAACACAAGAAGTATCCTGGGAAACCCTTCTCAACAAGGGAAGGAAGCCCAACCAAATCCTTTGCTATATTCTTCAAGAGAAAGACCTTCACGACCAAGAAAGACCTAGCACACGGGAGAGTGCTCAAACTCTAGAAGACTAGCGCCCAAGAGAGTTGCACACTTTTCCCAAGTAAATGTACTTGCTGAAATTTCCAAACTCACGTAAAATATATGTTTCCACAATGGGGATTTTACCTTTACTTATACTAATCTAAACCTGTCAACAAAAGTGTCTATTGGCTCAACAGGGCCGACCTCTTTAAGTCATATTATTATTATTAATAATATTATTCAGATTAATTATCTTTTACATTTATTATTAATCACAGTAAGGTGGGGCTGACCTGTACCCTTTACATAACGATTAGGGTTACAGGCAGGTCTGACTCTTGAACAATATATATAGCAAAGGATCTGATACACGCACTAGTGCTCATCCACTAGGGGCACATCCAGAGGGATGTCATATCTCTGGTTCACTGCATTACACAGAAGAATTAGATCTTCTCATGTTCACCTGTGCTCATCCACAGGCACGTCCACTCTACAGATCTTCTTTCTCACTGCCTCACACATGAGAATCATTTGGAGTCTTCTCGTCAACTCTGTTGCTCAGAGGAGTCTAATACATCATCTTCATTTCTGTTCACATGACGATGCACCCAACACTTTGGGATTTCACACGTTCACCTTGTGCTCAGCCACAGGCACGTCTAACTCAACAGATCACCTTTCCCACTGGATAATCATCTGGAGTTCTTCTCAACTCTCTGAATGGTGGAGGTAATCTCTACGTTACTATCTCTGTCTTATGCAGGAACCACATACCCTTCTTAGGGGATTTCTCTCAGGTTTGTAAGCTGAGAGAAAGACTCACATAGCTGCAATGATCCACATCTCACAGGTTTGTAAGCTGGAGAATGTCTCACATAGTTGCATTCATCAACAATGTGGCAGTAGGTGGAGGCGCCATGTGTATGGAATGTGGCAATGTGTCTAGATACAAATCTTAGGTGCCCTAATTTCAAGGAAGCCCTAGGCACCTTGAGGGATAAAATAAGCAATGGCCTAAAATATAGCTTCATGCATTCAGTTCTATTTTCAAGTGGACGACTCATCAACTATTCTTGGTAAAGAGAGGGTAACTTTCTTGCATGAGGAGGATGTTATTATTAGACAACCAGTTTATTTTGGGAAGGTTCACTTATCTTGAGTAAAGTAAACATTGCATGGACCTTGCATGAGCTTAGCTAATTTTTGATAGGGAGATTTTGCATGAGTAAGTGATATTCTAGTACAACCAGTCTTCAGATAGACTTTACTTTATCTCTAGTCCAGTCAACACTGCATGGAGGGCGCATGAGATTGTCTAAACATGCAACAGGGAGATTTCACTTCATCTTTAGTTGAGTTCAGCTAAGTCAACACAACATGGAGTGATAGGAAGGGCGCATGAGTTTGGTATAAAATTAGACAAAGCAACTTCACTCTATTTTGGGTTTTCTCATTTTAATGTGAGTTAAACATGGCACATGGAGGAGGTTGAGGAAAGGCACATGGCTGGAATATCTTTGGAGGGACTTAGGCACCTTCCTTAGTCCTACAAGAAATCATAAAGGAAGGGTGAACGCTCATTGTTTGATAGAGTTTTGGAGTGAGTAATTAGTAGCATTTCTCTTTCATATGCTTCTCTTCTATACTTGACTCTTGTACTCTATGGATCTATATCATTGTGATCGATTTTGTACTCAGTCTCTATGGTGCAACCAGTGTATATTGATGCAATAATATCTCTTTGTGCAGTGGTGTATGTGGTTTCTTTTGCCTCTAATTTGGTTGAATTTGTCATTTAGAGCGCATATTCCTTCTTATTTTCCTTTCATACTTAGCCATTGCAAACTAAAATTCTCTCATGTATTTTAATTATCAAATTTCTGCGTTCTTTGCTTGCTTAATTGCAGCCAAGGGCCGTTATTTGTGTGCTGATTTATTATACTAATACGCAGATTTCTAAGTGATTTTTCAGTACACGAACACTAGGGATGAACCCCTGTGATTGGAAAAGCACCAATCCAAATAGAGAAACAGTTAGCTAGTGACCTAGGGATGATTGTTTAGTAGTTATCACTCGAATTTTCCTTGCTGCAGGTTTTGGAATCATTGCTGTCCCATAGTGTAGATTTGAGTGATAACACTCTCGCATTGCATCATCCAACTCCTATGTTACTTCTTCAGGGTTTTAGTGTGTCCATTGGACCTTTACCTACCCTATGATTATGTTTTTGAGCACAGTGACCTTCTTGTCCAATATACATAGTAGATGTACTTGGAAGTCTCGTTCCGGTTCCACTTGAATCAAAGCCTAGTTAATGACATAGTTAGGATCATGCACGTATTTTTCAACAAGGACACATGAAACACTATGAGTTTTTATGGTAGGAGGTAGTGCAAGCATATGTGCAATAGGTCTTATCCTATCGAAGATCTCAAATGGACCACAATATCTAGTTGTTGTAAAGCCCTCCGTGACACCCATCGAGCGCACACACTCCTTGGTTAGACTCGGTGACAAGTTGGTCCAGAGAACAAAAAGGCTATGCAATCGGTTGGGCGGATGAAGTTATATAGGCGTGGACAGGAGCACCTTCAACGCATGATGGTGACATGCAGATCCAAAGGGGCACGTGCCTCACTTGCCTTGTGACGGATGATGAGGACTTGGGTTGCGTTTGGGCAAGGAGGGGGTGACTTGGGTGCATGTCTAAGGAGTGGACCTGCCTACCCTTGGTAGCACGGGTGCGTTGGAGAGGTTGGATGACCCCATTGACACACTCACAAAGTGACACATCGTTTGGTTCAAGGAAACACATAAGGCAAGGGCTCACCAAGAGGTTGGGGTGCCTCGGCATGAGGAGTGCGCCTAAGGATGGGATGCACTGGTCTAAAAGGATGCAAAGGTTCAACGAGCGCACGGGCTCATGGGTGTGCTGGTTTGCAAAGGGGTACATCGGTTCAATGGGCAAGCCGATTCATGAGGGGACGCGACACCCATAGGACGTGACGGTTCGCAATGGGGACGGTTGAAGTCCATATAAGAACACAAGGGTACACAAGAAAAGAAGGCATGAACAGAAGGCATAGAGACAAGGAGTCAAGCAACCAACACAGAGTTCAGTGTGAGGAAGGTAGAACGAGGAGACAGAGTTTCTAAGGCATGGAAGACAAGCAACCGAGAGTGGGAGCATATGTGAAGTTTGGTGAAGTCTTATCGCAGGTCTCGAGAGGCATGCTATGCGACAGATCCAAAGTCTGTGTTAGCTTGGTGAAGTCTTGCAACAGAGAAGGGGCGATGAGTCTATGGTGGGTGCACGTTTGGGGCGCACCACAGAGGTTGTGAAAGTTGTTGCAATGGATGAGTTTTGGTGGGGCGAATCTGTGTATGAGTTGGTGAGGTGAGGCGAGTCATGCGACTTTGGACAAGTTGCAAACCGAGCTAATAGTGCTTGTTACCCCACATGCCTAGGGGTAATTGGAGGAGATCAAGTCTCATGGCCCACAATGGAGATAGATCCCGTTGATGATGATGATCAACATGTCCACCCATGGCAGCCCAACAACTCCCCTCAGATTGTTTATTCTACTTTGGATCAACCAAGCTCATCACATCCAGTCAACACAATGTTTGGGAGATGACCTCTTCTTTTCTTTACTGCTTCCCCAGGACATATCCCTCTACTTGGGCCTTTTCTTTCATTGTTTTGGTTGGCACACCTAATAGGGTCTGATGATGGTCCTCCCATATTCAAACTTGCCAACTTACATAAAGTCTTGAGCTAATGTGAAATTTGAAGGGGATACTTGATGTGAACTGTTTATGTGGCTTATATCTTAAGTAACAACTTACTTTGTATGATCTGAGTACTTTTATATCTTGTGAACATTGGCTTTACTTGTTTTCATGCTTTGTTTTGATTTGGATGCACCTGACATGTTCGCTTGAAGGATGTCCCATGATTTCACCCAACACATTATGCCTTTATTGTAGGATATGGCATGTGTTATTAAGAGCATTGAGCCATTAGATGGCTTGACACACTTAGATGCAGGCGTTCACATCTTTTGGACCTTGGATGATGAACATATGGGCTTGTAGTTGCTAGATATGGTTATAGTGGCACAAAGATGGGTAGAAAGCTCACACCCTGGGCTCTACACCCCAAAGACTATCATGCATTGGATGCGGGACGTTGCACTGGTAGATGGTTGGATGATGTGCAAAGATGACACAAACCCTCCTCCACCTTGGACGTTGGGCCTTTGGATGATGATGTCATTTTAGGGTTTGATGGAGACGTTGGGGTTTGTTGCCACTTGGACACCACATTATGTGACAAGGCACTTGGTGATGGTTTTCACCCTGCTTGCACTCCTTGACGATGACACATGGCCTTTGTAGGCCTTCTCCATGCCTTTGAAGGCTTGACGTCACCACACTTGTGACCATACTATGTATTATTATCATGTTTTGACATTTGTAGAGGCTATTTTGAGGGGTCAGCCCCACTTCTAGCATATGTTGTTGACATTTTACTCAATTATGTGGACAAAAGTGATAGGGTTACCTTATATAAATAAGGCTAGCACTCATTTCATTTTTTCATCATCACATCTCCACACACTTGTGAAGGAGAGCTCTTGAAAAGTTTCTCTCTACTCTCTAGGTCTTCTTGGATCTAGTGCGCACCTTCGGAGAATCATTGTTTGTGGATGCTTTTCATTTCTTGGATCATAACTTGTTGTAACTAGGGTTTCTCTTGGCATAGTGACTTAAATAAGTAAGTTATTTCTTTAAGTTGATGTGTTTGCTCATGATATAATGTGATAATTGCCATCTTATGGCATGTTACTTTGTTATAGTAAAACCCTAGGAAGGAGACATAAGGCTTTCACTCCTTCAATACCTTTGTTTGTCCAAGTTTTGGTGAGAGCATTAAGAGACCTAGTCTCTTGCTAGGATTCAAAGACCTAAGGCCTAAGAGACTTTGCACCTTAGGGTTTTGATCTTAGTCTATTTTGATCCTTGAACTAGATCATCAAGGAGGAAAAACAACACCTAAGGCCCAAGAGACTTTGCACCCTAGGAATTGTTTTTTCTAATAGGTTTTAGTCCTAAGGCCCAAGAGACTTTGCACCTTAGGGTTTAAAACCTCATTCTTCTTGACTATCTAATTCTTTCTTCAAAGTGTTGCATGCTTGACTCCGTAGCCCTATAAAGTAAAACGACACTAGTCTTTATCTGTCTTGGTGGTGAAAAATACTCTTAGAATTATTACTCTCTCTCTCAAAGCAATTTGACTAACTTAACTAACTCTAACCCTAGCAAACAAATGGAATTTATTACTGTTGTTATAAATGTTTGCTATAATGGTGTAGCATTGTCTATGGTGAAACGACCACAATATTCTAACAAGTTATGGGCCCAAACCACCTTCGGAACAGTCTAACAACTGTAAGGTAGATCCACAACTCTTCGTCAAACTCGTTGTAGCACAATTGCAGTTGTAGCTAGGGTTTCTGATCTTGCAGGAGCAACAAACCCTAACCTGATTGTTCGGGCACTTTAAGTGAAGCGTTTGGCATAATTCTTGGATATGCTAGTGTGCCCTAACCCAACGCATCTCTTGGTGCCCTCAAGCATTAAAAAGCATCGAAGTTGAATTTTTGGGGCAAAGTCAAGGTTTGATTGGTCAAAGTCAAAACACTGGTCAAGGTGAAAGTCAAAGACAATCATGACTTCCTCTATGAAATCAGAGTGATGCAACAAAAGCATGGTCTCTTGGTAGAGCATGGAAGACAAGGATTGACATCATCCTTGGAAAGAACAAAGGGCAAAATTATGGAACCACAGATTGAAGAGCAGGCGTCAGAGGATGAAGAGTTTGATTTTTGGAGCTTCCAAGCACATGAATGTGGAGTAGGAGAAACAATAAAAAGAAGCTACTGCAGATCTGAATCTCTAGAAAGAGAAGGGATCTTTGTCCAAGAAACGATCGTAGAGCCAGAAAGATCTCGGATCTAATACATTCAAAGGAACATCACACTCTCTAGGTTGGAAAGAATACTTTTCTTAAAAGACTCGAGCGAAACAATAGCCAGACTCCAGGTTTGCATATCAGGTTTGATATTTTTATTATTGCTGCTTAAGTGAGTATTGCAATCCTTAAGATTTTATTAATGCTAGGAACAAATGAATACTTAGTAGCATGTACTATTAATATAATTGCGTATTGTACTTAATTGCAATATGAACTAATATCTCCTCTAGGAGATATTTCTTGTTCTTATTCTCAGGCATGACACCTTGGTAATGCTATAATGAATTACCATGAAATTGATATGTTCTTATATAAAATGCTATTTTATTGGAAATACTTTTGCTCTTGTACCTGTTTCGGGTAGGTTATCCTACGTACTCCAGGAAGGTTACCACAAAAAAGCAAGACTTGAAAGGACTCAGAGGGAGTCAAACTTTAGAGGGAGTCAATGATCAGGAAGAAGCAAGGTTTCGTGACACTTTGCAGGATGCATAGGGGCATGCAGTAGATGGACGTGTGGTTTGAGGATTCTTTCAATTAGAGGGAGTTGATGGTAGAATTTGAAAAGAAGGATCTTATAGGCCTTCATGCCGAGTTGTAGGCTTCGTGCTGAGTTGTAGGCTTCGTGTCGAGTTGTGAGCCTTTGTGTCGAGTAGTAGGCTTCGTGCCAAGTTGTAGGCTTTCGTGTTGAGTTGTAGGCCTTCGTGCCGAGTTGTAGGCCTTTGTGCCGAGTTGTAGGCTTCATGCCGAGTTGTATGTTTTATGCCGAGTTGTAGGTTACTCCAGTGAGATGCTCTAGTATGCTGAGTTGTTGCTACACTAGTGAGACAGTTTGGTACGCTAATGGTGTAGTCAAGAACCTGCGTGGTTGTGATGGTGTTGCTCATAATATGATTTGGGTTATCATGAGATAGCCTGTGTAGCTCTGGTGATGCTACTGGTCCCTGGAAGACCATGTAGGTGTTTCCCATGCCATGTGAGATGGATGGATAATGATGATACTCATGACATGGGTGTGATCATAGTAATGATGATACTCACGACATGGGTGTAGCCATGGATGAGCACGCCATGCGGGTGTAGCCTGTTAAGATTTGGGTACCTTGGAAAGTGGTCCCCTTGTGTTTGCGAGTTTCTAAACATATGAGGGAAGTACTTTGAAGTTTGTACCTTGTACTATGTAGTATGTACTTTATGTCTAATTTCACTTTGATTAAGGAGATTTAAGTCAAAAGTGAAATTTGGGCATTTTAGCCTAAAGTGACAATTAATTCACAAAGTGGGTGAATTAATAGACATCAAGTGAAAACTATGGAAACTTAAGTAAAGTGGGTTTTGAGTTGAGATTTAGTTGAGATGATCTCAACCATTGATTAGGGATGAGATGAGATGATCTCATCCAGCCAATTCTTAGGTTTCCTTATGCATCCTAAAGGAGGGTGCAAGAGGCCATTCACTCATTTGTTCGCTCCAAGAGTTTGAGAGAGAGCAAGAGGATGAGGTTTCAGGCACTGGGAGAGGAAAGCTTGGGCGCCTCCTTGCATGGAGAGAGTCAGCAGGCTTAGTGCCCAGTTTATTTAGTGGGGAGCTTCTAGATCTGAGGAGGGTGCACTTGAGGAAGAGGCACATCAGCAGTAGGGTGGTCTTAGATTTGTCAGATTGCAGTGAGGTCTGTTTCAGAGGGAGGCTACTCATCAATATCAGAGTACTGTGGAGGGGTTTTCAGATCAGAGCTTCCAGTTGGCATCTGGCTTCATTTCAGTGGTCTTGGCAACATTTCTGAGGGGCACACCATCCTAGGGCGCACCTGCTTTGTTTGGACTTGTGTTTCAGCTTGGATCAAGATGCTATTGTATCAGGTTCATCTATATTTTGTACTTGTTGTATTCCACCATCTATTTTCCTCATATATAGACATATATTCCAAACTGGTTTTCCTTGGGGGTTTTTTATCCAGGGTTGACCAAAAATACTTGTGTACAATTTCATGTGCATTAGAGTGTAGAACTGCTTTATTTTCAGTTGTAAATATCTCTAGGTGTGTTAGATTTATTTTAGTATGCATGTGCTAACCCTTGGTGACTAAAAATACATGCTAGAGGACCTAAAATTTAGAATGTAACCGTAACAAATCAACAAGAAGTTCCTGAACTGTTGAAACTTAGAGCCAACTTGAGGTCAAAGACAGACCTAGTTGGCAGCCTGATAGGACCTGGAAAATCTTCATGGTGTCAGAGCCGAGGTGGTTGATTTTTTAGTATTTTGGACAACATATGAGTGGGTTGTTAGAGACATCTTCTTGGCAGATTTTGTGGACAACCCTTGACAGTTTTTAGTGGCTGCTTGTGGGCAGAATTTTGTAGAAGATTGTAGAGCCGTTTGTGCACGGTTTGGACAACCTCTTTTCACACTTGCGGTGACAGGAGTGAGGCTGTGTTTCACGACCTCTTTTCACACCTATATTGCTAGGAGTGAGGTCAGAGTTCGCTTGCCTCTTTTCACACCTGTGTTGACAGGAGTGAGGCAACGTTCTTTTGTAGTTTGAGCATCAGTTGGAGTGCAGTTTGGCAGTATCTCTGATGCATGTGGAGGACAGGCTAGCTGGGGCTAGTAATTGGTCGCCTTGGAAGGCGATGATAGTCTGTCTTAGAGGACCTCGAACTATGGGACATAGTTGAGGCGCCTGTTCCTGTTGTTCCTGTTACTGCTCCCATCTTGGTGGCAGAGTTCAGGAAGAGGAACAACAAGGCAAAGAGGACCATTTGTGATGCAGTGAGGGATCATATCATTCCCCACTTGACTGGGAAGACTTATGCATATGAGATGTGGGCATCTCTATGCAAGTTGTATGAGAGCTCTAATGAGAACCGAAAGTTGGTTCTTCATGATCGACTGAGGGGCATTCGCATGCTCGAGGATGAGTCGGGTACTTCTTTCCTTTGTAGATACATCCAGATCAGAGACGAGCTTGGAGTCGTCGGAGAGGTGGTGAACCCCAACTCTATGGTGAAGATGGCTTTGAACAACTTTATCAAACCTTGGGGTCCATTCGTTCACGACATTTTTGCCAGGGAGGTTATGCCTACATGGGAGAGGATGTGGGATGACTTCATCCATGAGGAGACTAGACTTGTAGCAGAGGCCTTTGGACAACAACAACAACAATAACAATAGTCAGGCCAGGGTGATGAGGACCTTGCTCTTTGGACAAAGGGCAAGAAGAAGATCGGTCGGGGAGGTCGGTAGGGTCCTAAGTTTGGGGCCCCACCACAGGGAGGAGAGAGCAGCAGTGGGATGAAGAGAGACATGAGCATAGTGAGATGCTTTGCTTGTGGAGATATGGGTCACTATGCATGACAGTGTCCCAAGAAGAAGAAGAAGCAACATGATATTTCAGCAGCAACAGTAGATTAGCTTGAGTTCGATGAGCAATTTGCGAGAGAATGTGCATTTGTGACTACTTTGTCTACTGTTACACCATCCAACATTAGATGGGGAGACAGAGTTGAGGAGGACCAACTGACTCACAACAGTGATTCAGAGGGAGATCAGACTCCGTTTCCTTGGACATCATCAGAGTGGGTGACTGGTCCACCCAGGATAGCTTCAGTTTCAGAGTTTCCGAGCAGACAAAGAGTTGGTGCTACAGCTTCAGAGCATCAGAGATTGATGAGGATGAGCGACAGGGCCCCACGGAGGCTTGAGCCTCACTTGGCTACAGAGACTGGCAGATTAGGTTTTGGATCCACTTTAGATGGAAGCTACTTGGCGAGAGGCCAAGTTGAGGATCTTGGTGAGATGCCAAGATCCAGGTACTCTTGGTGAGATGTCAAGATCCAAGTACTCTTGGTGAGATGCCAAGAGAGGGACTCTTGGTGAGATGCCAAGAGTAGTGACCGTTGGCGAGATACTAGGAGGTAGAAATCCTTGCTAGGAGACCAAGGTGGAGATCTTTGGTGTGATGCCAAGATATAGGTGATCTTGGATAGGTGGAGAGACACTTCCATCTATAGATCACGCAGATTTAGCAGATCTGTGTCGACTACTTTCAGTGATGAGGGTACAACCATACTCACCGAGTATGTGCCAGTAGGCAACCATATCCATTGCAGGTATGAGATTGGTGGTGAATGGCACTTTCCTCGGTAAGAGGGATTGTTGAGATTTGGGTACCTTGGAAAGTGGTCCCCTTGTGTTTGTGAGCTTCTAAACACACGAGGAAAGTACTTTGTACCTTGTACTATGTACTTTATGTCTAATTTCACTGTGAGTTAGGAGATTTAAGTCAAAAGTGAAATTTGGTCATTTTAGCCGAAAGTGACAATTAATTCACAAAGTGGGTGAATTAATAAACATAAACTGGAAACTATGGAAACTTAAGTAATGTGGGTTTTGAGTTAAGATTTAGTTGAGATGATCTCAACCATTGATTAGGGATGAGATGAGATGATCTCATCCACCCAATTCTTAGGTTTCCTTATGCATCCTAAAGGAGGGCGCAAGAGGCCAAGGAGAGGCCATTCACTCATTTGTTCGCTCCAAGAGTTTGAGAGAGAGCAAGAGGATGAGGTTTCAGGCATTGTGAGAGGAATGCTTGGGCACCTCCTTGCATGGAGAGAGTCAACAGGTTTAGTTCCCAGCTTATTTAGTGGGGAGCTTCTACATCTGAGGAGGGCGCACTTGAGGAGGAGGGCACATCAGCAGTGGGGAGGTCTTAGAGTTGTCAGATTGTAGTGAGGTTTGTTTCAAAGGGAGGCTACTCATCAATATCAGAGTACTATGGAGGGGTTTCCAGATCAGAGCTTCCAGTTGGCATTTGGCTTCATTTCAGTGGTCTTGGCAACATTTCTGAGGGGTGCACCATCCTAGAGCACACCTGCTTTGTTTGGACTTGTGTTTCAGCTTGGATCAAGCAACTATTGTATCAGGTTCATCTATATTTTGTACTTGTTGTATTCCACCATCTATTTTCCTCATATATAGACATATATTCCAAACTGGTTTTCCCCGGGGGGGTTTTATCTAGGGTCATGTTGACCAAAAATACCTGTGTACAATTTCATGCGTGTTAGAGTGTAGAACTGCTTTATTTTCAGCTGTAAAGGTCTCTAGGTGTGTTACATTTATTTTAGTATACATGTGCTAACCCTTGGTGACTAAAACTACATGCTAGAGCACCTAAAATTGAGAATGTAACCGTAACAAATTAGCAAGAAGTTCCTGAACTATTGGCTGTCCTAAAACAACAACAAAACCTTCATTGACTGTTGAAACTTAGAGTGAACTTGAGGTCAAAGACAGACGTAGTTGGCAGCCTTATAGAACCTGGAAAATCTTCATAGCCCATGATGATGATGGTGACACACACTACGAGGTGTAGCTCTAGTGTTCTCTAGCGGGTTGTGGCCCTTAGACGAGATTGATTGGTCCACATGGGTGTGGTCATGTGTGACGTAATGATGCTACCAGTAACATGGTCTACATAACCATGATGAGAGGATCGTGGCATAGCGAGCAAGGCTATGAAGACGAGAAGGGAACATCAGGGTTAAATAACTCCCTAGCTAAGAGGGAGTGTTGATGTTTTGGTAGCTGCGAGAGGTATTAACCTCCATGGATAAACCTTTGACTAGAATAGAATATTCCAGAAGCAAGAGAAAACCTAAACAGATGTGTGAAAACTCTGGAAGACAAGTCGGCTCAACAAAATAAGTAATATTGAAGTATTTTATGCAGAAAAGGTCAAGTCGACCTTGCTTGAAGACACACTTGTTCACTTGGCCATATTAGTAAAAATAGAAGGCGCTATAGCTCATTTGGTAAATACACACACTCACTCAGTTGGTGCACATACCTTAGAAGTGCAGTGGCAACAAAAGTAGTGTGCAAGTCTGGAAGAGGAGCAACAACATCTGTAGTGGTGCAACACAGTCTTGTTCAGTACTCTTACTTGTGCGCTACCTTGGAGAGGGTGCACTCTCTTGATTTATCTGTTGGTTCTAGTGTGGGTTCCTGGAATCATTTTATCTAGCGATGGTTAAGGTGCTTGGGGGTGGCTTTGTGCCTATGGTTGGGTGACAATGGTGTAGCATTGTCTATGGTGAAACGAGCACAATATTCTAACATAAAGGTGATTAATGAACTATAGAACTTGGTAATTGTCTATTATATGCTTTGGATTGTTTCTTGTCTTACATAGGTGAACCAATTACCTCGTTTTCCTTTTCACTTCTCCTAGACCTAACTTCTAACATCTAAGTGACTAAGATAGGGGGTTGTAGGCTTGGCTAATCTTGCTACTTGATCGCTTGAGGTCACTAGGGAAGCCCCTCTTGTGTTGGACCTCCTTCTATCACTAAAATGAGGGAAGTATCTACATAGGTGACAATGGTAGAGACTTATAATTGTTACACTAGTTAGGTATCTTGTGGGGGCTTTGCACAAGTAGAAATCTTATGATAACAATGCTCATATTGTATCTGTTTCACAATATAAATAAGCAAGCTGGGTGTTAGGCACCGCCGGTGTAGCCCACCCTATATCTGTGTGTCTCTTTTTTGTTTCACAAGTGTTCTATTTGTTTCATATGGTGAATGTATGCTTAAATGACTAAGTGTTAAGTTGGTAACAAATTGTCTAAGTATACAAGTGAGTTGCACAGAGTAGAAGTGTGACTCGCCCAGAGCCTAGACCAGAGTATGGGTAGGCTCTAGGTGAAGAGGCATAGTCTGAACGAAGTATCCTTGGTGTTGCCAAGCAACCAAGTGAGAACCGTTGCGGTGCCGCACGACCTCATGAGGTGCAATCGCAAGATTCAGGCAGGAATCTTGTGGGGTCGTGACAACTTCCAATTTAATGCAACTCCCCAACTTCAATGAACTTCTCTTTGATTTCACTTTTAGAAACACATGCTCCCCAACTTCAATGAACTTCTCTTTGATTTCACTTTTAGAAACACATGCTCCCCAACTTTAAATTGCCTTTGTATTCTACTGTTATCTGCATAACTCTTTTGCATGTCTTGTGTTGCCTTTAAATTCTAGCCCAAGTACTACTTTGTCTGCTGGACTATCCCAACTATATGGAGTATTACACATTTTGCCATACAATGCCTCAAAAGGACTCATCTTCAATGAAGCTTGATATCCATTATTGTAGGCAAATTCTATTAAATGCAAGTAATCCTCCCACTTGGATAGCTTGTCCATCACATACATTCTTAACATGTCTTCAATCACTTGATTGATTCTCTCTGTTTGCCCATTTGTTTGTGAATGATAGGCTATAATGAACATAATTTCTATCTGTATATCTGTCTATAGATAACCTCAAATAAATAATTATAAATGTAGATGAAGTGTCACATTCCAATGAAAGGACATGACTCATCAACCTTGTGACCAATCAATGTGTATACGTATTTTCACCTAAGTTATTATAATCATTCACAATATCTTATTCATTATTTTATATATTTTGTCCTGTATGGATTTTTGTCTATTATCCTTCTTATGTTGGATATTTCTACAGTAAATGAACTTTGCTCATTTCATTGGTATCGAAGGTGCGTTCTGATTCGACCCTTGGTCACACTCGTTTATCAGACCTTGTCTGATCTGGCTTTCGGCCACCTCCATGTTTTCAGAGTTTATTTGATTTTGGTCTTTGACCACAATCGACCTTTGGCCATTCATCATTTAGAATCTGTTGAAGAATTACTTTGTTGCCATACATTGAAGTTAACGTGAAGATCATCCATTGCTAGAGTTATCTACAATTATAATTGGAATCCTCCACCAATAGTCATTCGTTTGCCATTTTTATGAGGAAGAAAATGAAATCACCAGGTATTAGAATATAGTGGTCATAACTTAAATCGCCCTGCATATAGAAATTAAATCCCATTAATTAGAGAAAAGTCTCTAGACGTATTTTTGAAATAGAGAAAAGAAATATACAATCCAAAAAAAAAAATCCTTTGGAGTAGAGAAAATTGTTAAGTATATGTTTGTTGTGTAAGTCATCATTGTAAATTGGAGATCTTGGAGTGCGACAAAGCTACAGAAAAACAAAACATATTGGGTATTTGTACAATATCATATTCGGAGGTATCGAAGTGGTTTAGGTGCTGTACTCGTCGTGGGTTCATGTGCTAACCGGTGTAATAGAAAAACATTGTGTTTTTGGAACATGATATGAAGGTTGTCCTTAATCAATCCCTTTATTACAAATTGACGGGAAACCCATACATTGTGACGTTTGGTCCTGGTAGTTGACATTGGCACTTGAATAATTAGCAACAAGCGATCATATTAAAAGTCACCCAAGATTTAAACTTTAAAACACCATATATAAAGGTGGAAGATATTCCATGTATTGGGGTGGTTAAGAAGTGAGACCAAATTGCAATAATTCAAGTTGATAAAGGGTGATGATCCTTTGATTAGAAAGGATTACAGTTATTTTTTTCCAAATCATAAAGTTGACGAAAGAGAAGTCATGAAGGTTTTTTAATTAAAGTATCCTTTAATATCAAAAAGGTTAAAAAAGGTCATTGATGCGGATATAATTTAAGGTAAAATTAATTAAAACAAGAGTGTGATATTGCAATTGAAAATTTCAATTCAAAAGTTTTCAAAGGGTTATTAAATAGCCCATATTATCAAGTTGATGTATAAAAGTCAATTGATAAGTTAAAAGGTGACCATTTTATATATTACATAAGTTCTAAAAGATACTCTTAAGTGAAAGGTCACAAAAAGGGAAAAATATTATGTATATAGAAGTGGTGTGTTTTAAGTATAGTAAGTATCAAATTATATATCGAAGATGTGAGCAGTGAACTATGAATTCCGTATACAAGTCAAAATTTTGGACTAAATATCCTTTTTGTGGAATGGCGTTTGAGTATAGGACGACTTTTAGAAATTACAATTGCTTTGTCCAATATGTGGGAAATCATTTATTATGAAAGAATATCAAGGTAATACACAAATGCAAATAAAAAAATTAGAGGACGAACTAGCTAAACATCAATAAAACAAAAAAGTATTAGAGGTCGAACTAACTAAACAACAAGAAAAATATAAAGATCTCAAGAATATAGTTGGTGATGAATTATTAGAAAAAGATGAGGAATTATTGGGAAAAAAAGAGGAAATTCTCTCCTAAAAGGTCATAGTCAAAAACTATTTGCAAAAATCAAGAAGTCAAAGGATAAGAAGCAGTGCATTAAAAAGTTGGAACAAAAGAATCAAGATCTCGAGAATAAATTATCAGAAAAAGACAAAGAAATCTCTTTCCTAAAGAACCTTAATCAAAGGTTGCTTGAACAAATCAAAAGTTTAAAAGAGGAGAAACATGTTAATGTTTTGGTAGCATTAGGAGTATTCTCACATGTGTGGGGCTTTGTGGGCTTGTGTTGGGGCTTCACACCCACATGGGAGAATAATCAAGTCTAATTTAATGTTGAGTTGACTTGGGGCTTCTAACTTATCTTTTCGAGTTGTATAAAAGGAAACCAAGGTGAATGTGACATTCATTCTTGGAGAGCTTAGTGTGGATTCTTGGAGACAAAGTGTGGTGACCTCATCCAACCATGGAGAGGGGCTGAGTAGGCCTCAATTCTGTTGACTTGTGATTGTTTTGAGCAGGTATGTTGTCTTAGAAGTGTTTGGGCAGGTGTCTAGGGAAGTTACAAGTGTTCTGGGCAGGAAGCAGAGGCAGCCACAGGTCTAGGAGTGGCTCGACCTGCTGAGAGCGATAGCTACATGACTATTTGGAGGACTTGGCCTGCTGGGAAAGGTAGCCGCAGGTCCTAGTGAGGCTCAGACTGTGAAGAGGAGGGCAACCACAGCGTAGAGGAGGCTTGACCTACTAGTTTAGGGCTGCGACTGGTGCTTAGAGGGCTCGACTAGCAAGGGAACCGAGCTACATGTCTGCTGGGACTGTTTTGAGGCTCGACCTAGTGGGAAAGGACATCAACAAGGTGTTGGGGGTGTTCTGGAAGCTCGGTCTGCCAAGGGAGGTCTGATGGGCAGAGTTTTTGGGACTGTTACAACCTCTCTAGAAGTTGGGTAGAAAGGCTGGTATAACAACCTAACAACAGAGCTTAAGGGCAAGTTTGTTGTAGCCTCTGAGGGAAGTTTGAGGGCAACTTTGAGGGCTAGAACAACAACAAATTTCTGTGTAGGTTGGTGGGATAGAACAACAGTTTTGGGACAGTCTTGTGGGGCTGTTACAACAGTCTTGGAGCAGCATTTGGACAACTTTTGAGGGTGGAATAGTCAACCCAACAGGTGCCATAGACCTGGTGTTAAGTTGTAGCCTCAGTTCAACAAACTTGGACACAAAAACCAAGGAGGGTTTCTGCAGTGTTTTGTAAGTATTTTTGGTATCTTTCCTTTATGTAAGATTGGGCCATTTTTCCTGGTACGTGAGCCCTTTGTTCTGGGATTAAGAACAAGTGATTTGGGCATTAAATTCATGTGTAATGTGCATGATCTAATTGCTGGTGTTTTACTTTCCACTGTGCTAAGTTTTTAGGCATCTCAGTGTGTTTATGTTCACAATTCAAATTGTAATTTTGTGTATATTGCTGAGAACCTAGACTAGATTTTAGGTGTGTGTGCACCGAGTCTGGGTGCATTTCAAAATCTAACAAAACCAAAGAATCAAGAGCTTAAAAATAAAGTCGACAAGTCAGAAAATGATGAAGAACTTTCTTGCATAAGGAATCATAATCAAAGTTTGCTTGTGCAAATCAAGAAGTTGAAGGATGAATAAAAAATAACAGAAAAAGTTAGATCAACTATGTCAACAAAGAATCATTGGTCAATAAAGAAACAATGAATGAACTTGTTGAAATAGAGAAATCATCAAATGTAAAAGTTCAAAGCCTGGAGAAAGGAACCAATGGAGATCCAATCAACTGTTGAGATTTGGGTACCTTGGAAAGTGGTCCCCTTGTGTTTGCGAGTCTCTAAACACAAAGGGGGAAAGTTTGACCCTCATGCTTGTACTTTATGTTATAATTTCACTTTGACTTTATTCACTTAAGTCTAAAGTGACTTTATTCACTTAAGTCATAAAGTGACATTAATTCACTTAAGTGCGAATCACTGAACATAAAGTGAACTATGGAAACTTAAGTGAATTATGAGATCTAATCTCACCCATTCATTTTGGAGAAAGGCTTAGATCTAATCTGGGTCCTTGGTTTTCTAGGTTAGCCTTGAGATGAGGCTAAAGGAGGCAAAGGAGGGAAAGGGAGATTTATTGTTCACTCTTGAGCTTAGAGTGAAGAAGGAGAGGAGAAGGGGGCGCACCAAGGAGAGGGGTGCACCATTATTGAGGAGAAGGCAAGCTTGAGAGAGGGTGCATCTTGGTGAGAGGCTAAGTTGTGCACTATAGTTGAGACGAACAAAGTTCGCTCACACAAGAATTATCCAAAATACTTGGAATATAACAAAGTAATCTATATAGGACTGTAAATAATAAATGAATAGATAAGATATAAGATATGATGATTACAATTGAGAATGAGAGCTCGTTTATATACCCATGCAGGGGTGCCCTTTACCAATTGTCATGTCCTTTGAGACATGACCTTTCATTATTAATAATTATTATTTATTAATTATTATGTTATGAATATCTATAGTATATGTATATTTATGTTCATAACATTGCCTTCCCCTTAAAAATGCTTTGTCCTGAAAGCATACTTTATGGAAGACTTATCTCTTGCGCTAGCTTGTAACTATTGTCGCATGATTCTTCATTATCGAGTTAGTAATTGTTGAGGTCCTGAGACGATAGGATCTTTTAAGTGCTGAGCAGAACTGTCGCATTGTAAAGGAGTCTGCCCATCCTAATTCGATTTTTTGCATGGGAAGTTTATAGGGTTCTTGGAAAGAACTTGATGTATTTCAACTGTCATGATAACTTCTATTTTGAACATAAATATAGATATATCTATAGTATATGTATATTTATGTTCATAACAATAGCAGGGAAGCAAGGGCACACCATTGTGAGAGGCATTTGGGTGCATATGCTAGAGAAGGGCCCATTCTTGGGATAAGGAGGCGCACAATCTTGTAGAGGGCGCACTCTAGAGTTGAGAGGGCGCACAAGCTTGTTGGGGGCGCAATTGTGTAGAGAGGGTGCACAAGAATAGAAGCAAGGGAGAGCTAAGAAGTGGGGGCGCACCATTGTATTGGGCGCAGTCTTCAAGGCAAGGGTGCAAGGCTTCATACTAGCAAGCACAAAGGAAAAGGGGGTGCACAAGTCCAAAGTGGGCGCCATTACCAATGAATCTTCAAGGCTTAGCTTGAGAGGAGCAAGCCTATTGTATCAGGTTCCATTGTTTTATTTTCTCTTAGTAGCATTTGCTTGAGATCACCATAATAACACTACTCTCTTACTGGCTTTCCCCATGGGGGTTTTTCCAGGGTCATGTTGGCCAAAAACACTAGTGTTAAATTGTCATGATTTGCTTATTTACTTTCAGCATAGTAGGTGTTATAGATCCTAGAGGGTATTTTCTGTTTTGAAGTATGATGAATGTGATAACAATGGACAACAAAACTTCCTATTGAAACCCATTCAAGAGAAGCTTCAAAGAGACATTAAATCACTTCCTAAGGGGCAGATTTTCAGAGGGTAAAGTTCAGATTTGTTGGCTGTTTTGGACAGCGAGAAAACAGTCCTAAAAGAAGTGAGAAAACAGTTTGAAAGTACCTTGAACTTAGTGCCCAACAAGAGGTCACATGACAGGCCTGTTGGGCAGTTTTAGGAACCTCCAATTTCTTCATGGTATCGTAGCCTAAGGGTATAAGAGGTGGCTGATTTTACTGGCAAATAGTTGACAGATTTTTCACTTGCTGGGAAGCTTCTTTTTCACACTTGAGTTTTGTGTGTTGGAGGCAAATTTGTGTTGTTTAGTGTTGCTTAGTTTTATTGGGTCAGTGCTGTATCAGTTTTAGCATCAGATGGAAGTCATGTTGGTGGCAGGATTGAGGGTGGAGGATAGGCTTGTGGGGGCAGGCAATTGGTCTTTGTGGAAGGCCAGGATAGTTTTGATCTTGGAGGAAATTGAGCTATGGGATATTGTGGAGAATCCTGTAGTACCTTGTATAGATGTAGTGCTCATGGCTGAGTTCTTGAAGAGGAACATTAGGGCCAAGAGGAGTATCCTTGATGCGGTCAAGGACCATGTCATTCCTCACATTTTTGGTAAATAGTTTTCATTTCAGATGTGGTAATCATTATGCGGTCTTTACTAGAGTCCTAACCAGAATTGGAAGATGGTGCTCCAAGAGAAGCTAAGGGGCACCAAGATGGCGAAGACAGATACAATTACCTTATTTCTCACGATATTTCTTCAGATTCGTGATGAGTTGGCAACAGTGGGCAAGATAGTAGATACCTCATTGTTGGTGAGGATAGCGTTAAACATAGATTTTTGTACGAGGCATCGTGGCTAGAGAGCATATGCCTAGTTGGGAGAGGCTTTGGGATGACTTTGTGTAGGAGGAGCTTAGAGTTGGCTCCAGATCTTCTAGTTAGCAGCAGGGTGAGGATGGTGATGAGGGTGATCTTGCTCTTTTGGAAAAGGGCAAGAAGCAGACCAAGTAGGGGCCCAAGGGTGGGGCCAAGCAACAACAGAGAGGAGGTGAGCAGTATAGGGATATGAGAAAAGTGAGATGCTTTGCTTGTAACCAATTGGGGAACTATGTTGGACAGTGTCCCAAGAAGAAGAAGAAGAAACAGGGTGGTACTGCAACGATAACAAAGGAGGAAGCGTTTGCCTCTCAGTTTGAGAGGGAGTGTTCCTTGATAGTTTGTTGTTCAATAGTTGAGTCGCCATCCAGCGTTTGGTATATTGACAGTGGAGCATCGAGTCACATGTCAGGTGTGAGAGAACACTTCACTGATGTCAGAGATCCAAAGATCAGGTTGGAGATAGTGCTTGAAGACGACACCATAGTTAGGGTGGCCATGCGTGGCACAATTTCCTTTCAGAGGGAGTTGATGTCACCCTTGGTGTTCAGGGATGTATTGTATGTCTCGGGGTTGAAGAAGAATCTCATTTCAGTTTCCTCCATCTAGGATAGGGGGTTTGAGGTGTCCTTCAAAGGACAAAGTTCCTCATTCACCCTAAGGGGTCTAGTGCCACTTCTGGCAGAGTGTTTGGGACAACAGAGGGGAACCTGTATAGATTGCTTTTCCAACCTTTGTATGCTTTGACGAGTAGCAACATGTTAAGTTTTGAGCTATTATTAGGTTTCTTTTCAATTTACTAGATAACAATAGCATAGGTAGGATCACTGAGAGAAACACAATCACAAGGTACACATCATTTATCCTAGGAAACCCTCATGGGGGAAAAAACTGTTAATGTTTATGCCATTATTATAGTTCTTTGCATTTCAATAGATAAGAGCATCATAAGAACAAGATCACTGAGAAATACACATTCACAAGAGACACAACATTTATCCTGGGAAACCCTCTAGGGGAAGAAAACCCAACAAAAACTTCCTTATCATAAATAGCTTATACAATGTTCAAGAGATAACTCAAACCAATACAGATAGTCCTCCCCAAGAGATGCACCACTCTTCTTCTCCTCTCTCTGATTGGTAATTGAAGCTTGCCTCATAAGATAATGAGCAAGTGAGTTGTGTTCAAATGAGGCGCTAGCCTCCTGTATTTATACAAGTTCTGGCACGTGTGAAGTGTCTCTTCACCGGTAGGGCCAACTTCTCAATCTGTGTGGGTAAACCCACCTTTATTATATTTCTGGGTCTTCAATAGTAACTGCGGGGCCGACTTCTTGTTCTGCCCTTTATAATTGTCCGATGACCAATCCGCAAAAGGGGATTTGGTCCTTATACAATTACTGACATGATTAATCCACAATGGGGATTAATCCAATAACAATAATAATAATAATGACATGATTAA
>SNQJ01S0074764.1:39577-72511 GCA_010110895.2 Picea sitchensis | reverse complement strand
ATTTTTGGCCAAACGAGGTGCCGAAAAAGCCCAGCTAGGGGTTTTTGGACGTTCTGAAGCCATTGGAGTAGTCTATTTGGAATTTTGAGCATTGTAAAGCACATTTTTGAGCACTTTGAGAAAATAATACAAATGATCCATTGTAAGCTAGACCAGGAGATGTAGCCCAAGAGAGGGGTGAACTCCTTTATCATTTGCTGTGTTATGTGTTTTTTGTTCACTGTTTTTGCTGCTGTTTATATGCATCGTGAATGAGTAAATCCTATTAAATTTGTGTTGCAAAGTTGATCCATTTTCATTTTAACACATAAAATTTAACTTGCAAATATTTTCAAGAATACAAGTCTTGTTCATTTTTAGATCAGGGAGAATCCCCAGATGGAAATATACTTTTTCCATTGATGACAATGGGAGAGAGATTTATCACACGCAAAGGTAAATTCTTGGACAGAGAGCATAGAGGCATGTTTCCAAGGGGAGCGATTGTCACAAGGGAATAATGAGCGATATGACTTCAGAGTGATACCCTTTTTGAAAGGGGGAGATATTATTCATATGAAGGGAGAGAGAGTAAGAAAAGGCTTACAAACAAAAAGAAAAATAAAAGGCATGTAGACACGGGGAGAATCCCCAAGGAGAGTTCATTCATGGGGAGAAACCCCAAAGGATGATACTCATTGACATTGATGTCAAAGGGGGAGAGATAGAAACATTGATGAGGAGTATAAGCATGAATGTTATCTTGACTAAGTGTTGCCATCAATGCCAAAGGGGGAGATTGTCAGATAGTTGGCTTAAGTTGATGGAAAATTGGTATGGATTGTTGGTTTTCATTGATGTCAACCATTGGAGAGTGATATTGTAGATTTATATCAACCCTTAGTGATTGATGTCAACCCTTGGAGAAAGTCTGGTAGCGAATTCCGAGAGCACAAAGGTTTGGGTAATCGACCTAAGTTCGTTTCATATATAATGGTATGCATTTTAATATATTTGAAGGTAAGAATATTCTATATGGGTATTACATGTCATTCCATTTCTGGTGGTATGTGGAACGTCACATAACTCCTCACGGTTAGAGAGTTATGGCCATGTGAAGTTGGAGAACCCAGGTTTGGGTAATGGACCCAAGTTTGTTTGATGGATAATGGTATGAGTTTTGATATATTTGCAGGTAATACTATTCTATATGGATAATACATGTCATGCCATTTCCATTGGTATGTGGAACGCCACATAAATCCTCACGGTTAGAGAGTTATGGCAATGTGAAGTTGGAGAACCCTCATGAGTCATCTAGAAGACCCAAAATGTCAAAGTAGTCAAAGTGGTTTAAGATATTTTTAGAAGGTAAATAATAAAGTGAAGTGATGAGTGTACTATAATTCAAAGTGAATACAAAAGAAATTATTTAAATAAAAAATTTAATGGAGAAATTACTAAGTTGAAAAATGGTTAGAAGTGGGTTAGCCCTAAAATAAAGAAAGTAGTTTAAGATGGTTAGAAGGTAACCCCTTGAGGTAAAGTGAAGTGATGAGTGTTTTATAAGTCAAAGTGGATACAAAATAAATTATTCAAATAATAAAGTTAATTAATAAATTACTAATTGGACAAGTGGTTAGAAGTTGGTTAACCCTAAAATAAGGAAAGTGGGTTAAGATGGTTAAAAGGCAACCCCTTGAGGAAGCTACATGAAAGTATAAATAAGAGGCAAAGCTCTCTCATTTTAATCAAACTTGAGAATATTGAATATCTATAGGTAACTGAGGTAACCAAAGGATATCTAAGCCGAATTTCAGAGAGAAGGTGAAGTAAAGAAGGCCAAAATTCAAGGGAGGATAAATTCTTTTGATAAGGGTTTCGAAGATCCATACAACAAATATTCTGTGCGGGGCACGCTCTACAAGTTAACTCTCTAGAATAAGCCATAATTCAACAAGGTATGCGATTTTTTCTATAACTCCTTTTCTGAGAGGTTCCAAGTAGTGACACCTGGAGGAATTGCATAAAACACACTAAAGAACATTGTGTACTATTTTCATATCTTTATTCATTATAGGTACATAGTTATGATTATTTCAGGTTAGGGTTGTTGACTAATCGAAAACTAGTCATATGAGACTAAAGAAAAGTTTGATGAAAATGATAGTCTCGTGTTGTTAAAGTTCAGGAAGGTTTGCACATATGTGATCGTATACACCAGGTATATTACAGAGTTACAAATCAGATTTGGATGATGGAATTGATGAGGGATTTTGGTTGAGGTACATGTTGGGTACATGGTTGAGAAAAGTAGTTGATGAGTTGTCACATACATGAGGTGTATAGTTGATGATGTTGGTACATATTGATGAGTCATAGTTGATGAGTAGTTGACACATGATTGGTACATTGTTGGATGCACTTGTTTATGGTACATGTTGACTACAGGTTGGTTGGTACATGTTAGTGCATGGTTGATGTACTTGTTTATGGTACAGGTTGATTACATGTTGCGGTACAAGTTGATTCACTTGTTTATGGTACAGGTTGATTATAGGTTGAGGTACAGGTTGATGCATGGTTCAGGTTATTGTTACAAGTTGTTTGGTGCAGGTTGATTGGTACAGGTTTACAATAGTATATCTCATAGTGATAGTGTGACAGTGATTCCAACATTCTACTTCTATGTTAGGGTGGTTGGACAGGTCAAGGACATGTGGTTGTAGCCACCTTCCGGTTGTAGCCGGAGAACATAGGGGGTTTTAACCTCCTTCAGGTTGTAGCCAGAGTATTATGGAGTTGGATCTTCCCTCAGGTTGTAGCCTGAGAAACTAGGGGGTTGGAGCCTCCTTCCAGTTGCAGTTGGAAAAAAAAGGAAGTTGGTGCTTCCAATGAATGTAATTCTTCAATACATATAAGAAAAAACATTCCGTGGTTTTCTCCCGCTTTGGGTTTCCATGTAAAAACACTGGTGTACTGTGTATGTGTATGTGTATGATTTCTCATTTGTTCATTGTTTATTTACTCTGCAATTATCGGATGATAATGCTACACTGATATAACAATTGCATTATATGGTTAAAAATGATGAAATTTCTCTATTACTAATTCACGCCCTCTCTCAATAATCCAACATATGTTATAGGTCATACATCAACTGTAATGGACATTAGTGTTAGGTCAACCATGCCTTTAACTCTTTTCAATTTATAGGTTAACAATTTCTTTACAACATGATGGTAAACAATATAAGGCATACATCAAGATAGAAGGTTGTTGTAGCCTTGGGTGACATTTACTATTATGCATATATATTTTTCAATTTCCTACCCCCATTCCTACCATTGATGGCTTGGGTGACGTTTACTATTGCACATATATTTTTCAATTTCCTACCCTATATCATACCATTGATGGCCAAGACATTATTGTAGTACATATCCAAGTATGAATCATTGTGCATAAATACAAAGATCAAAACTACACAATCCACATGAAATTCTAAATATCAAAAGATACATAGTCATTTCTAATCTAATAAACATAATCTGCATTTACATATTTTCCACCAATTACATATCAATTAAATTCCTTATAATATTTTCCATTTCCATTCATGATCCTGGTTTTTAAACTCATTGTAAAGGAGTGGCAAGAGATTCATCACTATGGCAATAAAAATGTTTATTGTTGGCATGATTCAATGCTCATAAATAAAAATATCAAAGCTAAGCAATCTACATGAAGTTGTAAAACTCCGATTTTATTTATTTCCTAAGGGTTCCAAGATTTTAAATAGAAATATCAAATCTAAGCACTCTACATGACGTTGTAAAACTCTTCTTTTGTTTATTACTCAAGGTTTCCAAGCCTTTAAACTTTTTGGTGAGTAGAAACATTAAATAAATAGGTTATAGTGTAGAATTTTTATTTTTATTTTTAATTTTTATGACCATTTATGATGTAGATTTTTAGTATCGTTTTAATTAAACAAACCAAGGTAAAATTATCTTTATCTTTTCCCTAAGAGCTTCTATTTTTACCTTTAATCTACAATGTCCAAAAAGAAGAGTTTCACAACTTAGCAAACATTGAAATTTATTTCTATATTTCCATATTTTTCTAGTTTTCATATGCTTTCCATATTTTCTTATACCGCTAAAATTTTGAATGGCCTAACCATTGACACTTCCAAAAAGTAACACAAATTTATGAAAAACATAAAATTGTTCTATGTCTTATTTGAAAAATTGATATTTCAAATCGTGTAGTATTAAGTTTGTGTCTTTCTACCATATTAGGCTCAATTATTTTCCTTATTTTATAAATCCCTTTGCCCCAATTACCAAATAATTAGTTTCTAAAACCCTTTACCCCAATTACCAAATAATTATAATAGAGCCTAACGGATTCATTTATTCACAATTTTGGTTTCACTCGCAGGGCTTACACGACAGGTCACATTTTGAAAACTTCGACGCAAACATAGGTGACAGATGCCCCACCTTTGACTGCCTTACTTTCCCATCCACAACCGGTTCCTTCTATTTTTTGTTTAGCTCACACTTTGAAAACATCTAGAGGGCTTCTATAGCAAAGTTGGTGAGAATGCCATCTTTCTTTCCTAGCTTTGTGAATGAGGATATAAACTAAATCTTAATGGAATATGTTTCAAAGGATGAGTTACATGTAGCTCCACTTAGCTTCCAAAAATATAAAATCCCACTTTTTGATGGACGGATTGTTGAATTCTTCTTGGGATTTTATGATTTCACAGAGGGGGATATTCTAAGAGTTATTGAGGAGTCTAAATAATCTAGAAAATACTTGGAAACATTTAATGCTACTTTTATTAAACTTATTACAAAATATGATAATTCTATCACATTTAAGGAATTTAGACCTATTTCTATGTACAATATCATTTACACAATTATATGAAACATCATTGCAAGGAGGGTTAAAAATTTGTTGTCTAACTCAACATCAAGAGAACAATTTGACTTCTTGGAAGAGAGGTAGATTCATGAGTCCATTGGGGTGGCTCAAGAGGGTAGTCACTCCATAAAAACTAGGAATCTAAACGTTGTGGTAGTAAAAATTAATTTATCAAAGGCTTATGACAAGGTCCACTATTTGTATATGAGATTAATGTTGATTCATTTAAGGTTTTGCATTCCTTTAATCAATTGTCTTGTGAGTTGTGTTTCAACTATTTATTTCTCGATCTTGGTAAATGGTGCAAATTCGTATTTCTTCAAACCCAAAACATGTTGAAGACAATTGTTCACTTTATCCCTTCTTCTCTTTCTCCTAGTACCTGAAGGGTTGAATAGAGATTTACTAGAGGCAAAGAGGATTGGGCTTTCAAGGGTGTTAGTGTTGGGGGATATTAATTTTTTTTCATTTGTTATTTGTTGATGACATTTTAATATTTTGCGATGGTTCAAGAAAGGATGTGATAAGCTCAAGGAAAAACTGGTTCTTTATTGTCAAGCTACCAGGATTCTAATAGATGTTGGTAAATCCTAGATGTTGGTAAATCCTCTATTTCTTATATGGGAAATTATAAATATAATGGATACTTTAATTATATCCTTCGTTATAAACATGTGATGCTAGAAGAGGTATTGAAGTACTTGAGTTTTTTTCTAAAACCAAATGCATACCTAAAAAACATTGGCTTCGTTTGGTTGTAAAAGCATTAAAAAGTTTTCATGTTTGGTGTCTTAGTTGGCTCTCAAGTGGTGGGAGATTGGTTTTGGTAAAGACTATTTTAGAGGTCATTCCAATTTATTGGATTCCTAGGCGTGTTCTTGGTATTCTTAGGAGAATAAATTTTAGATGTTTTTGGGTAGGGTGTAGAGAGAAGAGGGGTATAACCTTAGTGAAATGGAAAAAAACTGGTCATACAAAAAGCATTAGGTGGTTGGGAACTGAAAAATATTTTTCATTTTTCAAAAGCCTTGGAAATAGAAAAAGTGGTGAGACTCATTCAGGGAAAATAACTTCGGTGTCCTGTTGGTTTCCCAAAATACTTATCTCCAGAAACAATTGAAGATTGGATTAGAAATCTTGTAAAGAAGATACATAATGTACATGTTGCCTAGAAGGCCATTGTAATTCCATTCTCTATTATTGGATAAGGGATTTTTTGGAGAGTGGGGAATGGTTAACGAGTTAGGCTAGGGGAATATACATGTGTTTTTTGTTGAAGGAACTTCATACTTCCTTTACATATGCTTCAATGTTTGAGAGACAAGGTTTTTATAAGATTTATCAAGTTGTTGATCCCAATATTACATCTATATGGAGCAAGAAATGGTTGTGAATTGATAGGTTAGGTTTTGGGGGTAATGATTCCCTGGTTTGGTAGTATTTTGTGGAAAGTATCAAACACAATCATGTCAATATTGTAGAAAATGAGGATATTATTATACAGGAAAACCCCCTACAATGGAATACACTCCAAAAGTAGGTTATGATATTGTATGCTCGAGAGAAATATCCAAGCTAATTCTATTTGGTGGTGAACGAAGCCTTGGAAGTTCAAATTCCCATCCAAGTCTCACATTTTCATGTGGTGGATATTAACTAATGATACCTTGGCTTCGAATAAAATGTAAAAGAGGAGTTGGTAAATTCCATATAGGAGCCCACTTTGTAAGTCCTATGAGAAATCACTTACTTACTGGATGGAAAACATAAAGTGGGTTAAAAGGAATGGCATAAAGTCAAACTTGCAAAAAGGAAAGTTGGAAGCCAACGTCAATTCCCCTTTTTCCCAAACAAAGATATAATCACAATGTTCAATCATAAAGATGGTAATACTATACCTACTATATATACTTCTTAAATTATCACCATTGAAATGAAGCATATGTTGTAACATTAAAGAAAACCATACTATAAACCTTAAGCAAAACCTATTAAATTATAACCCTTAATGAACATCACCATGCGATATAACCATTGAGGAACATCAAAATACGACATACCATTGTGGAACATTGCAATACAACATAACCATTGATGAACTTTGCAATGCGACATAACCATTGATGAATGCCACAATGCAACACAACCAATGATGAACATAACAATTTGACATAAGTCAACCAAGATGAATGTCACTATGCGACATAACTAGTGAGGAGCATTGCAATCCAACATACCACTTACAAAATGTTGCAATACAACATAATCCTTGATGAACAATGCAATGTGACATAACCATTAATTAATTTTACAATTCAACATAATCCTTGATGAACAATGCAATGTGACATAACCATTAATTAATTTTACAATTCAACATAAATCAATCATAATGATAGTCATACTATAACTACTTATTAAATTATCACTATTAAAACATCTCATATGCCGTAACATTATAGAAAATCACACTGTTAACCTCAAATATAACTTCGTAATGTATAACCATTGTTGAATGTTGTAATGAAACATAACCGTGGAGAAATATCAAAATGTGATGTAGATATATTGGAGCATTGCAATGTGACATATCTATAGATGAACATTGCAATGTGACATGGTCATTAATGAATGCCACAATGTTACATATCCATTAATGAATGTTACAATGCAAAAAAATCATTAGTGAACATTGCAGTGTAACATAACCATTGATAACTATATTAATATGACATAACCATTTAATAATTTTACAATATGACAAAACCATTGACAAATGATGTAGTGCCACATAACCTTCAATGCAATATAACCATGGAGGAACATAATGATTCGACATAAGTAAAAAAAAATATAGGTGAAAGTAAAACTCATTGTTTAATCAATAAATACAACTATAAGCCACATCTTCTTTCACTCATTGTTTAATCAACAAATGCAACTATAAGCCACATCTTCTTTCAACGTATCTCATCCATACATGGAAAATACCACCAATTTATGCACATGTGGTAGGTACGAAGGCTCCATCAATGAACTATAGTGAGAATATGAATTTACTTGTAATATAAGGTGGATTCATTGTCTCCACAATACCTCTATTTTTGTTTTTTTTTGATCTTATGTAGACCTTTATCCCATTACAAGATTCATTAACTTAAAAATAACATCGAATGTGGAAAATATCATTTCCCACCTCCACTTCCGGAATCCGAAACTTATAGCACCAACTATGAATACAACTTTAATGGTAAACATCATTATTATCATCATTAAATACAAAAACACTTTACATTAATTTTGTGAATATTGTTTCAATTAAAAAAAATTAAAAAAATTGTCAAGCTTTCAAAATCCAAAATATTATGCCAATAATAATTAATTTTTTGACCCAATCATATTCCACCCATATTATAGACAAAATATTTGAAAAAAAACATTCAACAAATCCTAAACACACACTCTCTCTCCAAAATATAGGAAACACTCAAAGCTTTCCTCACATGGTACTTCATCATAGAAATCCGGAATAGAATAGGGATTAACGTAATGGCCCCATACACTGAAGCATTCCTTCATTGAATTAGGAAATGATATAATGAAATTAGGGTATGACCTGATGGCTAAGGCCCCTCATATTAAGCTTATTTATGGAATTAGGGTATGCCCTAATAGCAAATCTAGGAGAAACGTCGGTGTTGTGAATTGGAACTTCAAGCTAGCTTTAGCTCATGGTTGTTGGAATGGCTATGGATCCATGAATGCACCATGCTGAATAAAGTACAATGAAGTCGATAATTTCTTCATGAAAATGAGAGAATTATCGTTATTGTTATTATCATGGTCCTGCTACTAAAAATATTCCACAACCAATGTTTTTTCCACACTTTGTCCATCATTTCTTCTATCAACACATTCTTCGTCTATGAAAGGAAAAACACCACATAAGAAGAAGATATTGTATTTGAAATGGAAAAACATTGAAAGGAATTCCTGTTTAACACCAAAAATGAAGAGGAGATTCACATACACGTTCAGGTTCTCGGATCAGTAGATCTTTTTCCAGGGGAAAGGTTTCACTGGGAATCAACCATCCTAGAGGTCCCCATGACCATGCATAGGATGACATGAAAATTCACGCCATGTGCCATAAATCATATGCTTGGCACAATGTTCCCTGTGTATAGGGATGAGAGACTCAAATAAATTCATTTGGTTGACCCGACAAACCCTAACTAAACTTTCACCATAGTTGTTGGTGATTTTTATATGGGTATAATATTTACWTTATCTCCCTATAATTAAACAAATATGGATATAATATTTATATTATGTTATAAGATTATTTAAATAATATAATGTAATTAAAAAATATGGATATAATATTTAGATTATATTATAAGATTATTTAAATAATAAAATATCTSGATTAAAGATTTGAATAATCATTCTAGTTATATTTAATTCACAAAATTTGTTATAATAATTTTTTTTTCCAACTTTTTATTTAAGAAGGGTTAATATTGAAATCTTTGACAGAAAAACTGATACTTACGTCAATTCATGAGATTTTCTTAAAACATAGTCTAAACATGCTATCATTTGAACTTTTTCAATCGTAGTTTTTCAACCATATTGCCCAAAATCCTACAAATACTAATTGTTAAGATTGCACAACCTGGGTGTTTGTGAGGGCCTTGAATCCATTTATGAAATAAAAAATGCAAGCAATAAAAAAATGTAATTTGACCAAAAATTATATAATCCCATTTCATTGATGATTGTCGGAAAAACTCCAAATCATATAATGTTTAGACTTCTTTTTTCCTTAACAATATGGATGTCACTGATTAGAGAAATGACTATTACTACACACCTCTAAAAGAGAGTTTCACTTCTTCAACATTGAATCCATGGTGTTTGATTGATCCTTCACACTTGATAATTCCAACAACATTCACCAAATTTGATTAATCGATAGCTATAACAATATCTCTCTAGTATATACTCGATGGTCTAGATTAGTATATGTGTTATTTCCTTCAGTGTCTCTCCTATTATATCAAACACCTTCTTAATACAATTGATTATAATGTATACCTTATCAAAGGACATTCTCTTTAACACTTGGTATAGTATTTCATTTGGGCATTCCCAATTTGCTTAAGAAATATTTCCAACTACTAATTAGTATGTTGTTCAGAATTGAAAGTCAGTATGACTTAGCAATAAAGGGAGGTATGTTTGGAGATGTTATATTCTCCATTGCAATCTTATTTTCTTTTATAATTTTTACCTTTGAAATAATTTCTTGTGAATGCAGGTTTTCATAATTAGTCATCATGGTAGAGAAACTTCTCGATTAAAACTATGTGTGGATTTTTGAAACGTCCAATGTTTCAAGTGGACACTCCACCCATCATCATGGACATAGAAAATTAATCATTTCTTGTACTAGTAAAATATTATTGCAATAACAACTTTCCATAAATAATAATAATTTCAAGGAAATATTTAACATTTCTTTAGTTTCTCCTTGAAATTTGCAAAAAACACTAATTTTCTTGTGAGTAATGACTTCACATTATTTTTTTTTATCCTATTTTGTGAAATGGGCCTACTATTTTACTATAAAATGTTTTAAGATACATACATTTAATTAAATGTTGTGCAAGATATGAATGTATTAGTGAATGCTAGATATTGTTTTTGCTGATCTAGTGGTGGCTTTTCCCCATGACATTCTTTACAGAAGTTTTAGTCGGTGCTTTTGTTGGCTCTTTTCAAAGAGATTAAATGTTGGAACTCAAGTTGGCACAAGGAATCATGTTGCTAAGGTTGTTAAGGTGTATTCTAATGTGAACTTGGATAGGGTGCATGGAAAAAATGTTGTTGTACAATTTTCTAGGGATTCTAAAGAAATGTTGATGTTGAAGGGGCTCAAGAACATGTCGAAAACATTAATGTTGAAACTTGGGATAAGGTCAAGGTGCATGAACAATCTGGGATAATGTCTTCCCGATTCTATGGGTCATTCACTACTAGAAGATCCCTATAATTGAATGAATCATTCCCCCTTGGTCATATTAGCACCAACATAGTCTCGTGCATGACCAATCTGGGAAAATTTATGCTTGATGTTATTTCCCAGAGAACATCAACATACTTGGGCCATTCACCACTAGCAAATCCCCGTGAGTGAATGAATCATTCTCCCTTTTTCATATCAAAACTAGCATAGCTTGGTGGATGACCAATCTGGGAGAATGTTTTACCAATGCTATCAACATACCCAGGTCATTCACCAGTAGCAGAGCCTCGTGAGTAAATGAATCATTCTCCCTTGGTCATATCAGCACTAGCATATCCCCATGCATGGTCAATCTGGGAGAATGTATGTCCGATGTTGAAACATAAACACTCATCACTAGCCAAATCAATATGGGTAATCCCGTTTATCATCCTCTTAAGCCAAATCAACATGGCCACTTTGGGAGGATATCTGCAATCTGGTCATCTATGGATAAGTATTGGAGCTTCACTTCTCCCTTATGTACCATGTCTAGAATGAACTCCTGTAAGAATCTTATATAGTTTCACCACATACAACATACAACATACAACATACTCATTGATGAATATTGCAATGTGACATAATCCTTGATGAACGTCACAATGTGACATAACCATTAATCAATATAGAAATTAAACATAAGCCAATCATAAAATAGTTATAATATATCTACTTCTTAAATTATCACTCTTAAAATGTCACATGTTGTAACATCAAAGAAAAACATACTCTCAACCTCAAACAAAACTCCCTAAATTATAACCCTTATTGAGAGTGACAATGCAACATAACCATTGTGAAACATTCAAATGTGACATAACCATGGATGAACATCATAATACGACATAGCCATTGATGAACAACACAATGTGACATAGCCATTGATAAATGTCGCAATGTGACTTAAGCAATGGTTGATGTTGAAATGCAATAAAACCATTATTGAACGTCACAATGTGACATAACCTTGACAGCCATTACCATCCGACATAACCTTAAGATACATTCCCATAACCTTGATATAAATTTACATGCAACATAACCTTGACAGATGTGGTGAAACATGGTAAACCATAGTGAACATGTGGTCAATCATAGTCAAACATAGTCAGCCAAAGCCAGGGATGGTAAAGCATGGTCAAACATGGTTAACCACTATAAATGATGGTAAACCTTGATTGAACTTGGTAAAGAATGATCAACCATAGTATACCATGGTCAAATATTCAAACATGGTCAACCACAATCAAACATAGTCATATATATTTCAATATTACTAATATTGATAATTTTAATTCAAAAATATATTTTATTATATTTATATTTATGCACGTAGACCATCAACTAGTGTAACCACATAATTAAGGGTAGTTGATATATGCCGATCAATCCCATTTTCCATACTTTTTAATGAATGACATGGATTGACGTATATCAACCACTTTTAATTATATGGCTGTGCTAGTTAAAACTATATGATGTGGCCACTTGCCATTTTGCGGCTTATGTGCCTTTTTTATAAAAAAAATATAACTGAAAGTAAAACTCATTGTTTAATCAACAAATGAAACTATAAGCCACATCTTCTTTCACTGTATCTCATACATACATGGAAAATACCACCAATTTATGCACATGTGGTAGGTACGAAGGATCCATCAATGAACTGTAGCGAGAATATGAATTTACTTGTAATATAAGGTGGATTCATTGTCTCCATAATACCTCTATTTTTGTTTTTCTTTGATCTTATGTAGACCTTTATCCCATTACAACATAAATTAACTTAAAAAGAACATATAATGTGGCAAATATCATTTCCCACCTCCACTTGTGAAACTACTAGCACCAACTATGAATACCACTTTAATTGTGAACATCATTATTATGATCATTAAATATAAAATCATTTTACATTAATTTTGTGAATAATATTTCAATTAATTTTTTTAAAAAGATTACCAAGCTTTCACAAGCCATCAAAATCCAATATATTATTCCAATAATGATTAATTTTTTTTGTCCAATCAAACTCCACCATTATAGTCAAAAGATTTGAAAAAATAATATCTGTCCAAAATATAGGAAACACTCAAAGCTTTACTCACATCGTACTTCATCATAGAAATCTGGAATATAATGGAATTAGGGAATGACATAATGGCCCCATACCTTGAATCCTTCCTTCATTGAATTAGGGAATGACCTAATGGAGATAGGGAATGACCTAATGGAATTATAGAATGACCTAATGGAAATAGGGAATGACCTAATGGAATTAGGGCATAACCTAATGGCTAAGGCCCTCAGGGCCCTCATATTAAATTTATTTGAACACATGAATTGACTCCTTTTTCTCTTTAAGAGAAAAGGAGTCAAGACCTTGGTTAAAGTAATATGACTCTCATGGGATTTCATGTGGTGATGTGCTTTAGAATTGATCTAGAAGAAACCCCATCATTGAGTTCAATGTCAAGTTCTCGTGCTGTGAATTGGAACTTCCACCAAAATTTTGCTATACCTTCTAAATGGTTGTTGTCTATGAGAAATCACTAATATCTGAGCATGAAGTATGTTTTGAGGCTACGAATCTATGAATGCACCATGAGGATTAGAGTACAATGGCGTCGAGAATTGCTTCATGAAAATGAGAGAATTATCTTTATTGTTATTTGTATGTTCATCTGCTTCTTAAACTACTGAAAGTATTCCACAAAACTCTTCCAAAACCAATGTTTTTTCCACACTCTATCCATCATTTATTATATCGGCACATTATTCTTCTCTGAAAAGAGAAACAACACAAATAGGGACATAATTAAAGCCAGAAAAAAAGAAGAAGACCCTGTATTTGAAATGGAAAAACATTGATAGGAATGCATGTGCAACACAATTCAACCAAGATGAATGTCAAAATGAAACATAACCATTGAGTAACGTTGCAATAAAACACACTCATTGAGGAATGTTGCAATGTGACATAATCCTTGATGAACGTCACAATGTGACATAACCATTAATGAATATATCAATTCAACGTAAGTCAATCATGAAATAGTCATTCAATATCTACTTCTTAAATTATCACTATTAAAATGTTACATGTTGTAACATCAAACAAAACCATACTCTCAACCTCAAACAAAACTCCTTAAATTATAACCCTTGTTGAAAGTGACAATGCAACATAACCATTGTGAAACATCCAAATGTGACATAACCATTTTGAAATGTTGCAATGTGACATAACCATGGATGAACATCGTAATGTGACATAGCCATTTATGAAAATCACAATGTGAAATATCCATTGATGCATAATTTCACAATATTATTGTGCATTATATATATTGGTGTAACTACAACTCGGAAATCCATTTATAAAGGGACATTTATTATAAGAGGAGCTACCCATTCGTTTCCATATGAGGATCCGGGAGTTGTGATAAGCATTTATGTTATAGATATGTGGTTTGAGGGTAACTTTGACTTCAGATTTTGGTTCATTCCGTGGTGAAAATGAGATCCTTTCAGTCCAAATCAAAACAAGGCAGATGGATAACAAAAGGTAGCTTGTAAATTGTTTGATAAGGTATATGGCCCTTAATAAGGCAATACAAGAAGCCCTGTCATTCATATATTTTTTCATCCTCACAGACCCTGAGTGGAATAGACCCCATTTAGTGAAGGACATACAGAGATATCATGAGGACTGGATAGGATGTTATGAGCAGATACATAAGAACTTATTAGCTATGAGGAAGGGAGTGAAAAGAAAGTTTGGAGTGGTCATGGAAAATGATAAATCTCCACATGACTGTGGAATGATAGGATCACAGGGTGATTCTTGGGTTGAGCACTCATGCATAGATGTTGAGTTGGTGTGTGATGAGGGTGATAGAGAAACAACTTTGGGTACATCATCATATTTGTCCCATGAGGGTAGCAACATTAGCACATGTGGTGGACAGGAGGATAGAACTCTAGATAATGAGGAGGTGTTATCCTCACCTTGTGATGAGTTTCAAGATGACACAAAAAAATCCATTGCACCATTGGCATTAGTTGATGGAGCCTAAGACATTGGTACCAATGATGGTCAGGATGGCACATGTGTTGGGATGGCTAGTGAGGATGGAGTTGAGATAGCACTCATGTATGATGAGGAGTCATCTCCAGTCCCTGCTTATAATTCCTATGAGGAGGAGGAGGGGATAAATCTTATAGATGACAACTCATTCCAATTGGATGCAGTAGGGTAGGGGCCTTTAGCACCATATGATTTGGAGGATCGCATGTTGGTGACCAGGGATCAAGTTACGCAGGTGTTGACTAGGACAGATGGTGATGTAAGTTGGATATGAATTCCCTTAAGGGTCCATAATACACACTCTCCTATCCCATAGTTGTTCGCTTATTCGCCTTATGGTGCTATAAAAACACAAAGGGTTTCCTAAGATCGATCTCTATTCTCCCTTCCTATTCGTTTGATTCGATCACTAACAAGATTGAATTCTCTTGTCTGGCATAATTTCGTTCACTTCAGCTGTTGGCCTGTTTCCCATAGAACCATTCCCGTGACCATAACTTAACATAGGGTGCTAAACCTATTTACGCTCAATCCACATGACCGAGAGTTGTGACCTCACTCTATCCATTCCGATGCTAACCTCCTCCTCTGCAAGGATCGACGATCATGACTAAAGGGTGTGGAGATCTATGGATGTGAGTGATTGCAGAGTGTCAACTTGCACACTAAATAATTTCATCTCCGATATCTGTAATACAACTGCATGTTGGCAGAGGATTTGACGTGAACCATTGATTTGTTATTGGGTGACGATCAACGATAGTGGTGGATTGCAGAACCGCACCCTGTCTTGGCATTAATTCCAACCACGATTTCTACAACAGATCCTATCCATTGATCTATTCTTTGTTGATCTGATGATCATGACTTAATCATTCGTTGACCCGATGACCTCCTCCCTCGTCTCCAAATTCGATGGTAGTTGTAGGTTCTTCTGCCATTTTCAAAAAATTACCTGCAATCTACAACAAATCTTCAGGATAATTGACCCTTACAATGGTCAATGATCACTACCACGATCCAAAACTTGTTCAGTTTAGAACGACTTCCATGAGTCTCACCTCCTAGGGTTTAACACTCTATCTTCAGGTGAATCGTGAAGCATTATTCCTCTCTATATTTTCTATGATACTTCTATGGATATATAATTATGAATATGATCAATGATCAATTGTTGGCCCTTGACCAAGTTTTGAGGAACACTTGGTCATATTTGACTATTTTTGGACTTCGAAAACCTGTCAAAGATGGAGCGCCAGGCGAAGCAGAGATCACGGGATCCCAACCCACTTTTGGGGTCCTTTTAGGATTTTGGGTTAATGTAATGGGAAAGGGATGTGGACCCATGGGTTTACCCATGTTTAGGCCTATTTTGTAAAGTATAAATAAGTAGCTAAGCAATGTAAGAGAGGGCGAGAAGATAAGCTAAGTGCTAGTAAAGGCTTTGTGTATATTGTGTGACCGACTTGTAGAGTTGAGTGCAAGTGCTGTAAGTGCTGAGTGCATGGATTGTAAGAAGGCTCTGTGCTAGATCTACTTGGGGAAGGAGGATCTGGCGAGGTGCGCACATATCTCCTGTCTTATGCAGAGTACAAGTGTGAGCTTTGTGCTATAACCCGATTGACCAAAGATAATAAAGAAGAAGAAGACTTTGTGGACGTAGCCCCAGGGTGGGGGTGAACCACGGTAACTTTGTGTGTTGTGCTCGGTGCTTCGACCTAATGTGTTGGTTTATTTCCATGTGTTGTGCTTGATATGATTATGATATGTTCTTTGCTATGATATACTTAGATAGATCCACTTTTCTTTGTGCTTCTTAGATGTGTGGGTATAAATTTGACATATATGAAAGTGCTGTGTGCTAGACCTATTTTGCTGTTGCTAAGTACTAACTTAACCTAGATATAAGTGAATGTTTCGGTGCTCTGTGCCATCTGTGGAGTGCCATGAGGGTTAAATATTGATGAATGATATATGATAAAGTGCTTTCTAATATATATGATATATATGAATGATATATGCTTGAAACACACCATAACAAATTGAATAGGAGTTAATGAAGGATCATAATTGTTGCCAGCAAACCGTTGCTAAGTTTCCCTACTTAGTCCATCGCGCTACGCACCGAGAATAATTTTTTCTAAGTGAGAATTTGAACACGAAACCTGAGATTAATTCACCCTGAGATCATTGCCTTGTTCCCATACTATTCACTGTAGTCTCTGAATTCTTTTCGCACCCGAGCTAGCTGACCCAAGCTTGTATGTTGGATGAGCTCAGCGCTGCTGAGAAAGTAGTTGAAGAATTTTTAATTGACTTAATGACTGAGAGAGTCATGTCAGAGAAAGGAGTGTCTACAGGTGTATAGGCATTGTCCTCGGGAGCATTTCCATCTTCCCCCTCCATTGCTCAAGCAGGACCATCCCGACCGCCTTCAGAAAGAAGATCTAAGCTCATAAACAACTTCGCCACTGTGAAGATGATCCAAAGTATATTGCCTAAGTTTATCCCACCACTAAGCGACACAATGAATCGAGACACTGTACCCAAAGACTTCGACTATGCTTTGGTCACTACGTACCTCCCGAAATGGGTGCGCGCAGTTCGTGTTGACCAGGATAAGCTCACAGCGCTGGAATTTAGTGATTTTAACCTTGGAGATCACAAAGTTTACAATATGCTAGCCCCGCACAAGTAATTAACTATAACAAAAGGGAGGAACCCAAATATTTTCCCTCAACAATGGACCCATAACCTCGCGTAGTCAACCCTCCTCAATATGAAGATTCCTCATTTTGAGAGGCATCAGGAAGTGAATGCATGCATCATATTGTTTCTGTCCTGCTACCACGGAGGATACTTATGGTTGGACCACCACACCACTGTGGATCTGATTCTGATCAATCAAATCACAGGGATAAGCATGTAGGGCCCTGACCCGTAGGAGTTTTACCCTGGAAAGACCGCAGATCACGCTCTCGCCCAACAAATAAAAGACACATATGGATATGTAGAGAAGGGCACACGAGGCTATAAGGTATCCTCCATTGAGAATGCAACAATACACCTCGGTTTCCAGATTATCGCAATGAATTTAGTCTGCAAGAACATACCCACATAGGTGACTAGATTTGTAGTTGACCTTGCAAGGAAGTGCGTGGATGGACTACAAATGAATTGGGCGAAGTACCTTGTAAATCAGCTCGATCTCGACAACAGAGAAGCGCAAGACCAAGGGTATGAGTTCCACTTTAGTCGGTTGCTCATACTCATCGCTTTCATCACCTGGGAGCTACCAGAAAGTGCCACTTTTCTGGAGATTGAACCCTTCGAACCACTAGACGCGAAGTTCTGTACGCTGTGGTACTCCAACAACATGAACAAGTAGTGGCAGTCCAATGCCATCTTCCATGCTTATTACAATCAATTGAAGAATGCAATCCAGTCTACACCGCGCCTCACACCAAACACACTTCATATATTTAGACCTTTGATCAAATTCAATGCGGGCTGCCACTTCACCTATATCACAGTGTGCGCTGATGAACAAAAACAACAACTCCAGTCATACTACAAGTTGATAGAAGAAGACTTGGAGCAGATTACCAAGGAATGGTCAGTGGACCTCCTTGTTCCAGCGGACCCCGCAAAAATATCCGACGTGGAAAGCCCTGAAGCTATACTGGATACACTTGGACTGATCAAGACTAAGACGGATTATGAAGTTCAAAATATCCATAGCACATCCACGAAGACTACTTCGATCTTGGAGGTGATGGTGAAGAACTAGGTGGCACAAAGGTTGAGCAAAACAAAGGCGAGGTTACTCTGCCTAGAGAGGAGGAGGATCCCTCTAAGAAAAGGAAGGTCACCCCACCAAAGCCCTCATCCCGAAAGAAAACTGAGGCCACCCAGACTACGTTTAAGACTACCCTCACACAGGACGAATTCAAATTCTTGATTGCTGCGCTGAATGATGCCTCACTAAAGATCGTAGAAAGGAAAGAAGCGAAGCAGGAGGAGATATTTAGCCAACTCAGGGGAAAAAATTCAAGAAGTGCAATAGACACTCTAGTCCATTCGAGTCGTTTCTACTACACCCTTGATGACGAAAACAACAGGAACAGGCGATGAGCCCACCCAATTACGCCAGATCGTCGAGAAAGTCGAAGCTCGCCTTCGACGAGGTCAAGAAGACACAACACAAGCCACCCAAGCTTTGACACAAGTACATAGTGCACTTATAGTACAACAGAGGAAGGAAAAACATGAACTTTCCTTACAAGTGAAGTGGGAGGAGGATAAAGCACAGTTACAACAGAGTAGGGACCAATTGCTAGCAGAGCAACTTGACGTACATGAACAAGTTCATAAAGCACTTCTCTCTTTGATGGTCATTGAAATGAAAATTGAAGAACGTGTCCCACAGCAGGTGGCACAACTTGAAGAAGTAATCCAACAAATTCAACAACGCATCGCAGATCTAGAACTTTGTACCGTGCCTACGACTCCCCAAGAAGTAAGAGATCTAAGGGAGGAAATTGCCCGTAGTGCAGTTGACAGGTTAAAAACCTTGGCTTTGGAATGTAAGAAGTTGAGTGCTAGAAGTGCCCAGACTTATGAGAACCTCACAGAGAACCCAAAATTGTAGACATTAAAGGCACAAATCCAAGAAGCAAAGCAACATGCAGATATGCTACAGGCGCAGCTGAAGGCCTTGAACCCAATTGAAAGAATGAAGCGATTCCCAGAACAACGCACCACCCAACAACAGGTACACATGCTGCAAAGTAAAGTGATGGAAGTCTCTCAACAACTTCAACCACTCCAAGAGAAAGCATGCCAATTTTTCACTGAAGTTGAGAGCTAGGGAGCCGAGCTTGAATAGGTTGTCATCACCACAAAGCAATGCATGGAAGGACCAGTGAACGATGCAGTGATCCAGGAGTTCACTGAGAAAGAGGCTGTCGCATTGCAGGAGGTCGAAATAGCTCAGGCCAAGCTCGAGACATTCGAAGTGGAGTTGATTAGACCAGAGTGACTTGGGACAAGTCACATGTGAGTGTTGGGGGCCTGTTGGCCCTGGACCAAGTTTTGAGGAACACTTGGTCATATTTGACCATTTTTGGACTTCGATAGCCTGTCAAAGATGGAGCGCCAGGCGAAGAAGAGATCACGGGATCTCGACCCACTTTTGGGGCCCTTTTAGGGTTTTGAGTTAATGTAATGGGAAAGGGATGTCGACCCATGGGTTTACCCATGTTTAGGCCTATTTTGTAAAGTATAAATAAGTAGCTAAGAAATGTCAGAGAGGGCGAGAAGATAAGCTAAGTGCTACTAAAGGATTTGTGTATATTGTGTGAACGACTTGCAGAGATGAGTGTAAGTGTTGTAAGTGCTGAGTGCATGGATTTTAAGAAGGCTCTGTGCTAGATCTACTCGGGGAAGGAGGATCTGGCAAGGTGCAAGCAGATCTCCTGTCCTATGCAGAGTACAAGTGTGAGCTCTGTGCTGTAACTTGATTGACCAAAGCTAATAAAGAAGAAGAAGACTTTGTGGACGTAGCCCCATGGTGGGGGTGAACCACGGTAACTCTGTGTGTTGTTCTCGGTGCTTCGACCTAATGTGTTAGTTTCCTTCCATGTGTTGTGCTTAATATGATTATTCTATGTGCTTTGCTATGATATACTTAGATAGATCCGCTTTGCTTTGTGCTTCTTAGATGTGTAGGTATAGATTTAACATATATGAAAGTGTTGTGTGCTAGACCAATTTTGTTGTTGCTAAGTACTAACTTAACCTAGATCTAAGTGAATGTTGCGGTTCTCTGTGACATCTGTGGAGTTCCATGAGGGTTAAATACCGATGAATGATCTATGCTAAAGTTCTTTCTAAGAGTAAGAATCACAGATCTGTGTCCCAGATAAGGTTGCAGACACTTGATTCTTGCAGCCACCCCTGCCTCTACCTCAGGTGAGACTTCATCTTCTTCGCAGGTGTTGCCGAAAGGGCCGGTAGTTAGGGTTTTTTTGGTGCACTGTTGAAGTGTTGAACCCTGGGTCTGCCTCTGTGCCAACATCAATGATCATCTCAATCCTTCCTTTCGTCCCTGTAACAGAACCTAATACCTACAATTCCTCACTTCATATACTATGTAGAGTTCCTCATGCTCATTCCTCATAGGTGTCAATACCTATTTTACACATAGGTTAAACATTACCCGATGACAAATATCGACACAGAGGTATCCAAAATACTTGAAATAGAGTATTTTCCTTTAATTTATATATATATATATATATATATATATATGGTTACACATAATTTCACAGGATCACAAGCCTTCCCTTGTCTAGATTAAATCAACAGACTGCAATCCTCATTCTATTGGCTTGATTAACATTCCATTGGACACAACTCATGCCTCTAAGTATTACAATATTTGTAAAAATTAATTATGCAACCATTTTTGGTTCATATCCACAATCTAATCAACCACATCCTAAGGATCCTCTAGATCCACAAAATGATAAAAAATCCACAGAGGTCAAGACTCTGATCCCTAAACAAGGATCTAATATCTCCGAAGAGATCTCTCAACCCTCATGTTCTCACACATTTGAGAACAATTACATTTTAATCCTCACACACACCTTATATTAAATCATGCTTATGGAGCCTAAATGAAATACCCCCTAGATCTCTACCAAATGTACAAAATATATAAGGCAGGATCCTCTTGCATTAGACTCCCAAGGTTGAGATCCTCTTGCATTAGACTCCCAAGGTTGAAAACATTCATGATCTCCTGATAAAAACCCACAGTGTCCCAAACCTTACTTTGTAGTTGTTGCACATCGATTGCTTTCTCGTTCATTTTCCTTCCTTCAATCAGTTTCAAATTCTGATTGATCATCCATTCTACGACCACCTTCCTCCATATGGATTTCCTCATCATCAAATTCCACAATTCCTCAATCACATAATCAATTTCTGCTATCTCCTGTAATCCTTGATTGTTTTCATTAACATCTTCTTGGGCTAAGAATCCTTGGTTTTGTCTGTTGTTGCTTCTATCCCTTGGATTCATTACATCTTCACCTACATATCCTTGACTACTCTAAAGATTTACACAATATTTTACCTCTTCTAATTCCACATTCAACCTATGTAATCTTTCTTGCAAATTATTCTCTTGAATTTGACTAAGGAAACCAATTAAATCCAAGTGTTGCATACCTTCACTTACCATATTAGAAACATCCTTATGAATCAATTTCAACATTGCTTCCTTACACTCTTCTGTAGCCCAATGTAACATTTCCTCAATAGAAATATCTTTAAGGAAATCCACTACCTCACTTATGTCTTCAACAATTCTCATACCTTCAACATTCTTCTCATCGTTTTCAAGAAAAAATGTTGCCTGCATAACATAATTTTGAATATGCCATGGACAAGGCAATTCTTCCTTCACTGTGTCCTTGGAAGATATATAACCTGCATTCCCACACCAATTATCAGATTTATCATTACAAAATATTTTTGTTGTCATCCTCAGTATGGCGCTTCCTTCTTCTTCTGAGTTTTTTGTTGGAGTTTAATTGTCTCTGTCTACTTGAAAAAATGCTATGATCATATCATCATTTGGTGCTTGACCACCTTCAAACATAGTTTCCTGCAATTCCTTGCAGTTCTCCATCCAATCAATAGGGTTACTAATATCATTATTGAGCATCAATATTTGCTCATGTTCACACCATTAAACTTCCTCACCTTCCTTTATTTCCTCAACAATATCCACATCATGTGTTGTTGTCATGATTTCAAAAAGCATATTCCCACCTTCTTCAACCTGCATGACAGTCTCATCTAGTTGTCTAATTTCTTCTCATGTAGTCACAAGCAATGAATTATCATAAAAATAAAATCTATGAGGTTTCATATCCTCTTTCAAACCCTCTATCAACACATCATCATCATGTTGGTCTGAACTCCTCAAAGATTCCATGAGACTTTCTGCACGCCTCCTCTTCTCTAAGGACATCTCCTTCCTCAAGTTCACCATAGACAACATGCATCTTAAACTCAGTTGCTCTGAGCTTTTCTCTTAACCTTGCAACCATCCTTTGTATTAGCTTCACCTATAGTGAATGCCATCTCACCTTCTTCCTTCTTATAGTCCAACCTTTCCATTGGTCCTCTTCTTGTCCCTCTAGAAGCATAATCATACCATCTAAATTTTCCTTTATCTCAAAAACTTCCTTGTCAAATTCCTTTTGAATCATCCCTTGAATACCATTTTCTTTGGTATCCTTACTGTGGCTTCCTTCATGATTATCAATAATCATATTCCTCTCCTTCTTATGTGGACTCTCTTTTCCCACTTGTGAGCTACAACAAGCCTCCTTCATCTCTCTGTAACAAGTCTCCTCTTGTTGCCAATGCTAAGTCATCATGTTGGTATTCTCTTGGTTCTTTGCAATAGAAACCCTCTTTTGAGCACTCCTTCTCTTCATATTCCTAAGTTGTCTTCTACTCCATTTTCAATTACTCACTTTCCTTTCCTCTGAGAACTTATGTTGTTCTCTCTCTCAACAACCTACTTTGCTGAATTATGCCACATGCTTCACTCTGCTTCAGTATCCATCCTCCTACAACTTCCCTATTGTATCATGTTTCTATGACCTATACTAAAAATACACTTTAGACCAATTTAATTTACCAAATTTTACCTGTGAGATCTTTTCCATGATCTCCTTCCTCCTTTTTCTTGGAATTATCAGTCCCCAATTTTGTACTCTGAACTATTACTCATATTTTACTTGGCTAATTGCACTGTCATATAACTCTACTACTGCAACTATGTTCCCTATCTTCAGTTGGAGTAGTCTTCATCTCTTGAAAATAACTTCTGTGTTCTTCTCCTCCAAAGGTTCAAACCTGCATCAGAATTTCATTACTCTATAATAATAATACATCAAACCTTTTCTTCTCTCATCCAATATCAAAAGCTCAATTTAATTCTCGCTCTGATACCAACTGATGTAAGTCGGATATGAATTCCATTAAGGGTCCATAATAAAGATTCCCCTATCCCACAGTTATGCTTCTTTTCTCCTTAGGGTTCTCTAAAACCACAAAGGGTTGCTCAGAATCAATCTCTATTCTCCCTTCCTATTCATATGATTCAAACACTAACAATAACAAATTATGCTGTCTGGCACAATTCTGTTCACTTCAGTTGTTGGTCTATTTCCCATAGGACCATTCTCGTGACCATAACTTAACACAGGATGCTAAAAATGTTTTCTCTCAATCCACATGATCGAGAGTTGTGACCTCGTTCTATCCCTTCCGGGGCTAAAATCCTCCTTAGAAAGGATCAGAGATCATGATTAAAGGGTGTGGATATCTACGGCTGTGAGCGATTGCGAAGCATCAACTTTCACACTGGTTAATTTCGTCTCTGATATCTGCAATGAAACTACTCATTGGTGGAGGATTTGACGTGAACCGTTGATCTTTTATCGGGTGATGATCAACGATCCCGGTGGATTGCGGAACCACAACCTGCGTGGATGTTAATTCCAAACACAATCTTCGCAATGGATCCTATACGTTGATCTACTCTTCGTTGATCTAACAGTCACGACTTGATCAGTCGTTGACCTGACAGCCTCCTCCATCGTCTCTAGATCTGACGATAGTTGTAGGTAATTCCGCCATTGTCAAATGATTACCTGCAATATACAACAAATCTTCAAAATCATTGACCCTTACAGTGGTCAATGATCACTACCATGATCCATAACTTATTCAGTTTATAAAGACTTCCATTACTCTTGCCTCCTAGGGTTTAACACTCTATCTTCAGGTGAATCGTGAAGCGTTATTCCTCTCGATATTTTCTACAATACTTCTTTGGATATCTGATTCTAAAGATGATGGATGATAATTGATCATCTTGATCCTTCCTCTCGGCCCTGTAACAAAACCTAATACCTACAATCTCTCATATCATCTAATATGCATAGTTCCTCATGCTCGTTCCTCATAAGTGTCAATACCTATTTTAAACGGAAGCTAAACATTACTCAATGACATATATGGATTTAGAGTATTCTAGAATACTTGAAATAAAGTATTTTCATTTAATTCATATACATAAGGTTACACATAATTTTACAGGCTCGCAAGCCTTCCTTTGTCTGGATTAAATTAACAGACTACAATCCTCATTCTATTGGTCTGATTAACATTCCATTAGACACACCTCATGTCTCTAAGTCTTACAATATTTGTACAAATGAATTTCGCAACCATTTATGGTTCAGATCCACAATCTATTGAACCACATCCTAAGGATTCTCTAGATCCACAAAATCATCGACCAAATCCTAAGTCTATGACTCACAATCCCTATGAGATCTAATATCTCCTAAGATCTATCAACCCTCATGTTCTCATACATTCGAGAACAATTACATTTTAATCCTCACACACACATTACATTAAATCATGCTTATGGATCCTAAATGAAAGACCCCCTATATCTCTACCAAATGTACAAAATATGGAAGGGATGATGCTCCTGCATCATATGGAGCCCATAGGTTCATTGAAGATCTTGTGTTGAAAATCCAGATGGAGGAGTGACAAAGTGGGATAGAAGATGGAGTCACTAGTGCCCAGTTGCACATCATCAGGGAGGCACTAGAACATCTGAAGTCGGATTACTTGCAATTTTTTATGGATGGGGACCTTTCTCTCAAGTTTGTTGAGGACAAGGAAAGAGAGGTTGATGAGTTATGTTATCAGTTGGGATTGGCACACTCTTGACCACTTATGACATATTATCCATCATCTTTGGAAGCAGTGACACAAGAGAGCGGGAGTCTCACACATGATGTGAGGGAGTTTGCACTCTTGATTATCACTGCGAGGACCATGAGCATTTTCCTTTGGACAGCACCTTAGAGGCTCATGGTTTAGCTATGGAGGAGATGGTTGAGTACATTCCTTATGGACCAGGCCGCAAGGAGATATACACATACTTATATTGGGTGGACAGATACATGAAATATATGGACACACTCTGGGATATAGGTTTAGTCATCATCAGTAGAGTGTTGGGTTCAATAGTGCATACATGATACCGGTTGATGAAGGAGGACACATTGGTGTGCAACAATATGCAATATCCCTCATTGACACATGGTGGTATATGATGGAGCTTCGCGGCGTTATCTCTAGGGAGGCCTCATGATAGAGTCCTTGATTTTATCATCAGGATCAAGGACATCTGTGGATTGATGGATGTTGAGATGCAATCTAAGTATGATGATAAGACGATTATGATCAGAGTTGTACAACTTCAGGATGGTGGCATATTTTTGAGATTGGTGTGGGACCCGAGGATTGTATTTGTTGATAGCTTGATAGTCGACACTGATGGGATTGATGGTCTACATAGATTTGATTGTTGGGAGGAGCAGTATTCCAAGGAGATGATTTAGTTTATGATTGCTTGGTTGATTAGGGGTAGTTGAGCAGAATCTTGTGATAGCACCTCACAGATTCATGCTATGAGCAGAGGATGCTTCACATTTTCTAGAATGGTATGGGACCTAGGTATCACTTTGAGAAAGGTTCAGTCAACTGAGAATCAGATTGTGATAACATTTCTTGAGGACAAGTAATATTGGGGCAAGAGGATTGGTAATGTCCCATTTTTGGTTAGCTTAGAGAAATTAAATATTTAATTAATTATTTGGTTATGTTGTCTAAATTTAATTTGACAACTAATATTTAATTAATTATTATTTAATTTTAAGTGGCTTAAATAAAAGATAAACATTATATGGTCACTTTATTAAAAAGTATTCTTCTAGAAGCTTTGAGGAGGTCAAGTTAGATCTTTATAGAAAGATCCAATGAGACTTTAAAAAGAGAGAAGAGCAATTCATTTGGGAATATCAGATTTGGTGATTATTTCTTGTGGAGTGCTCAGTGAGCCGATGTTTTCATTAGGGTTTTGGAAAAACCCTCTCATGGGAGTTTGGCTTTGGTAGTGAAACCATCCACCCTAGTTAAACATGGAGCAAGATCCATCCAGGATATTCAACTGCGCTTCATCTATGGTTTGATGTCAGTCTAGAGATGCAGATTCCTAAGGTTTTTGTGTGGTCACCGTAACATCCTCCAGGTTTTGGCCTATCTTTATAGGTTTTTGTATTGATGTATTGAAACTACCATAAAAAACATTGGATTATTGTATTAAGATATTCCTTCATAATAAAATACCCCATGATTCTCTTATGTTCCATGTGTATTTATTTTTTCTAGTAATGTGTTTGACGAAATGTCTCTAGTGAATTGAATGCTAAGTGTTTGTGGAAAAAATTAATTTAATGGCCTAGAAATCCATGGTATCCCTATCTAGCACTATTGGGGATACTACAATGGAGCACAATTATAGGGGAGGGGGAATGTAACATCCCCATTATAATCCCCAGTTAAATTAATGCTTATGTGGATATAATATGTGGCTATGACCAAGCGATGTAATATGATAAATGTATCTCTATGATTTAATAATAAAATGTGATGCCAGGTGCTAAGGGGACATGGAAAAGAGATGGGGGATGGATTAATCCAGAAGAGAGGGGAGTGTCTAGGATAATGTCCAAGAGGGGTCCAAGGGGGAAATACCCATGTACATTAATTTAACCCATTTTCCTAAACTTGCTAATTGTATATGAACCTTCCAATTTTTGTTTGAGTGTTCCCAAAGCCAATCATTGAATACATCTAAGAGGGTGGTTGCGAGTGGTCACATACCATAGTTATTGGGAACATGGAGGTTGAGTAAAATCATCTTGGGGAAGAGTGTGAGTCAATAAAGGAAAGGAAAAGGGAGGAAATTCGTATGGGTTGGGACAACAGTTTGGAGAAGGAAGTTTGTGTGCATGAGAGAAAGTAGAGAGAAAAAAAGAGAGCTTGGAGCGGGTGCAGCCATGGAGAGTAGATTCTAGTGCAATATGGAATGTATTTGGAGTGTTTTGGAGCTGAAGATTGAAGATCCAGGTTGCCAGGACTAAAGAGTGAACTCCGAAGTGAGTTGCACTATAACAACAAGTGTTTGTTGTTGGTTTACTGGTATTTTTCGTAGTAGCAAATTCCCTTGAGTTCCTTACCGAGAGATTCCTAGTTACATGTGCCAGAGAAATAATGATAAATAAATGGCACATTTCTTGGGATAATATTGATAAAAAAATGGTACATTCCTTTGGTTATCCCTGATAAATGAATGGTGCATTCCTTGGGTTGGGCAGGTCAAGAGGAAGAGAGTAGGTAGAAAAATTGGGATAGATGTAGGAGAATATCAATTGTGTTATGAATTTATGACTTGTGAGTGGACTGTGAAAGACCACGCTCTTTTGTGGATTACTAGCCTCAACTCAGGTGTGACTGGTTGTTGATACTTGGAACAATTAGTTTATGGTTGGGGGGAACGTCTATCCCATGTAGTTGTTTGCACAATTATTGTTTAAAGAATAGTCTTTTATCTTGTTGTTGAGTTATTTACATGTTTTATTGCTGTGCATGAACTCTGCGTAAATGAGAATGTCTTATATGATAATGTAATGAACAGTTTAGTTGCATTTCATATCGATAATTAACATGCTTTAGATGCATCTATTTTGTGTTTATAGACTATAGATAAATCCATTTAAAATTTGTAGTTGTAAGCTACAATAAATTGGTTAACAGTAAAATAATTACTTTAGTTACCAAAAATTTCATTTTTATGTGTATTCTGCACCGTAATGTCCCCAAGTTGGGTTGGAGAATGTTACATTATGGTATCAAAGCTATAAAAAAGGAGAGTTTTGTGTGGCATCGCCCAACCTAGGTGGCAAGGGGACGTTACATAACCACTATCACTGATGATAAACCTTCAAACACGATCAACCATAGTCGACCATGGTCAATCACAGTGAAACATAGTCATACATAATTTAAAATTATGATATTGATATTTTAATTCAAAATATATTTTAATATATTTGTATTTATGCACTAGGTGAAAGTAAAACTCGTTATTTAATCAACAAATGCAACTATAAGCCACAACTTTTTTCATTCTATCTCATCCATACATGGAAAATACCACCAATTTATACACATGTGTCAGGCACGAAGTCTCCATCAATGAACTGTAGCGATAATATGAATTTAGTTGTAATATAAGGTGGATTCATTGTCTCCACAATACCTCTATTTTTGTTTTTCTTTGATCTTAAGTAGACCTTTATCCCATTACAACTTTAATTAACTTAAAAAGAACATCCCAAGACGATGTTAAGCCACCCAACCAAGGTTCTACCATGTTAAATCATGAACTAAGTTTCAACTATGGCTTATAACTAGATTTTAGTAGAATGTACCTCCTTTATGAATAAGGAGGTTATGAGACAATTTTATCTTGATTTCATTATTTGTATATGAATTTTTTAAACGTTTTTTTTTTTTTTTTGTAAATAAAAGTAGATCCTTATATTAATGATATCTGTAAGCTGTACAATGACAAGTATGAGCCACCTGTTTCTCCACAAATGGGAGACTAGAACAGGTGGCTTCTAGATGTTCATAGATTGACACATCATCCTGTATGCTAGCATTGCTTGAGCAAAAATGCTTACACAAAATTCTACAACCTATTTGTGTAAACAGAAAAGTTTGAACAATATTCTGCAACCTATCGCTAGGAACAACTATGATTAGAGATGCTATTAACAAAACGACATAGACAATATATGAAAAAACTGCATGGTTGTCTATCCTATTGCTGTGGTAAACTAGACCATTAATCCTGCAACAGGAATTGACAAATAACCAAAACCTGGATACTTCATTCCATTGTGGAGCCTGGTTGTCCATGAATTGTGTAGACCGGGGTGAACTGTTGGCCACATGTAGGGAATCTGGCGTGCGCAGGAGCATCCGCTAATGCATTGAACTAGATGTCCATCCTTTGGCCAAGGATGCTTTGAGAGTGCATTTGATTTTCCTGTTTCTGCCTGATTTTGAAGAGGAGTTGAAGGTGCTCCTTTGTGAGGCGGTTGGCAAATTGCTAAGGAGGCTCCTCCTCCTCTTCCTTGCCTGCTACCTCTATGGTGATTTCGTTGGCTGCCACTGTGTTATCCTCCAATTTCCATCTTGGGGGGATTTCCTCCTCCACCATACAAATTCCATCATTGTAGTAGGGGTCACCTGGATTGACAATTGGGGGGGGCAGGAGATTGGTAGCCAGAGGAGGGAGCGCATAGGAAGGTGGAGCCTCCTCTTTTACCGAGCTCAGGCCATGGAGAAAAAGAGGGATGGACGGAGAGAAGTGAGTGAAAGAAGAGGACGCTTCCTCCTTTACCGATCTGACGCCATGGAGCTGAAGAGGAGCGGACTGAGGAGCATCTTGCTACCTATGGATAGTATGCCAAGGGCTCGCAAAATGAGAAATAAGAGCTAGTTGGGAGGGGGTGATCCTATTGCGACTGGAGAGGGTGTTGTAATAACGAAGACCCCTCTTGGATTTTCCTCTTTCCCTGGGAATGATGGGGAGAGTATGGAGGTGAAGGGATGTGGGAATGGAGGCAGAGAGAGGGTGTTGTGAGGAGCGGGGGGAAGGTGAAGGTGTTGAGTGGGAGCTTGTGGTGACTAAGCGTGAATGGAGAGTAGATGGTTTCAGAGACAGGGAGGATGTCACTGGTGCTCAGGAAAATGTCATAGAGAGCAGCAACGCTAGAAATCTTGGGAGAGCCGAAGAGAAGGGCAGGAGGAATGCACCAGGGCAGATGAAGAATGAAATAATACACCAGGGAGAAAGCCCGTTTACACCCCTTGTCTCCATTGAAGCCTGAGTTAACAACCCCTACTTCCATTGAAGCCGAGTTGACAACCAGCTCGGTCTTGGTACACCTGGTCTGGCTGGATCTCGCGCCATTAACCTAGCTAGTATAGCCAGGCGCACTACCATTAATCTCCTCATCGTGTGAGCCATGGGGGAGTTAATGTCCGTGGGTTGGTGGCCAAGGTTAATAACTCCCCTGGTTTCCTAGTTCCAAGTGTCCTCAGACTCTATCTAGGTGGCATCCCATCCGGGTGAATGTTTTAAAATATTAATGGAATGCCAACTATTGATTAAATGAATTTTTGATTAAATAAATTTATTTTAGATTATTATGTATGCTTATTATGATTTTGAAATTGAAATATATAGTAGTATATGTATTTTGACATATATGGAGGATTATTATAAGCAAATTATTATAAAATTATTTTCATTTAAAAAATATGGAAACTGTTGTTGTTGTTAGGAGTTGCAGGTTTTCATGTTTAGAGCTGAATTCTGAATTATAAAGGACATATGTTATAGGTCATACCTCAAATGTTATGGACATCAGTGTTAGGCCAACCATGCCTTTAACTCTTTTCAATTTAGATGTTAACAATTCCTTTACAAAACGATGGTAAACAATATAAGGCAAACATCAAGAGAGGAGGTTGTTGTAGCCTTGGGTGACATTTACTATTATGCACATATATTTTTCAGTTTCCTACCCTCATTCATACCATTGATGGCTTGATGGCTTGGGTGACATTTACTATTGCACATATATTTTTCATTTCCTACCCTCATTCATACCATTGATGGCCAAGACGTTATTGTAGTACAGAGCCAAGTATGAATCACTGTGCATAAATACAAATATCAAAACTATGCAATTCACATGAGATTCTAAATATCAAAAGCTGCACAGTCAATTCTAATCTAATAAACATAATCTGCATTTATTTATTTTCCACCAACTACATATCAATTAAATTCCTTATAATATTTTCCATTTCCATTCATAATCTTGGTTTTTAAACTTTTTGTAAAGGAGTGGCATCATATTCATCACTATGGAAATAAAAATGTTTATTGTTGGAATGATTCAATGCTCATAAATAGAAATATTAAATCTAAGAACTCTACATGAAGTTGTAAAACTCCACTTGTATTTATTGTCTAAGGGTTCCAAGATTTTAAATAGAAATATCAAATCTAAGCACTCTACTTGACGTTGTATTTATTACTTAAGGTTTCCAAGCCTTTAAACTTTTTGGAGAGTAGAAACATTAAATAAATAGGTTACAATGCATACTTTTTATTCTTTGTTTTATGACAATAGTTTAAGATGGTTAGAAGGTAACCCCTTGAGGTAAAGTGAAGTGATGAGTGTTCTATAAGTCAAAGTGGATACAAAATAAAATATTTAAATAATAAAGTTAATTAATAAATTTCTAATTGGACAAGTGGTTAGAAGTTGGGTAACCCTAAAATAAGGAAAGTGGGTTAAGATGGTTAAAAGGTAACCCCTTGAGGAAGCTACATGAAAGTATACATAAGAGGCAAATCTCTCTCGTTTTAATCACACTTGAGAATATTGAATATCTATAGGTGACTAAGGTAACCAAAGGATATCTAAGCCGAATTTCAGAGAGAAGGTGAAGTAACGAAGGCCGAAATTCAAGGGAGGATAAATTCTTTTGATAATGCTTTCGAAGATCCATACAACAAATATTCTGTGCGGGACATGCTCTACAAGTTCACTCTCTAGAATAAGCCATAATTCAACAAGGTATGCCATTTTTTCTATAACTCCTTTTCCGAGAGGTTCCAAGTAGTGACACCTGGAGGAATTGCATAAAACACACTGAAGAACATTGTGTACTATTTTCATATCTTTATTCATTACAGGTACATAGTTATGATTATTTCAAGTTAGGGTTGTTGACTAATCCA